>PVIA01006863.1:0-91191 GCA_004024845.1 Tonatia bakeri | reverse complement strand
GTTGTATGTGGGGGCGGGGTCGAGAGGGAACAATGGCGGTTGCTCTGTTCTCCGTGGGACCTCAGTCCCTTCTGCTGCTTCCCCCAAGCAAACTGGGCCCTTCTGGTGCCAATTCCCGTGTGGGTGGGCTTGTGCATGCTGTGGGACCCTCCAAGGACTTCTCCTGTGAGGCTAGGTGTCTCTCCCTGCGCCTCAACTTCCACAGGCGTCCGCGATCAGTGTCCCAAGGCTCTATTTCCCAGCGCTGGGATCCTGAGTTGCGCCCACTGCCTTGCTTTACAATCGCCGCCTCACTGGGTCTGCCAGGTGCCACCCCTCTGCCGGGGCCTGCCAGCTGCCGCAAGCACACTCAGGGTCCACTCGCTGCGGTCTTGCACTCCCCGGATGCCTTACGCACCCTCAGGTGCTTTATGCGCCCGTTCCCAACTCTGCTCTCCGCGCTGTGACCCGCGCCCAGCTGCCCGACTCCGCCCCTCCTACCAGTCTGGATGAACAGGTCTATTTCAACTTCTTGGTTGTCTGACTTCCATTCAGACCAATTTTCTCTCAGTTCTGGATGTTACTCTGTTTCTAAATTGTTGCTGTTCCTATCTTGGTTGTGCGTGGAAGTACAGTGCGTCCACCTGTGCCTCCATCTTGGCCGGAAGTCCAAAGCAGTTATTTTTTTAAATTTTTATTTATTTTTAGAGGAGAAGGAAAGCAGAAAGAGAGGGAGAGAAACATCAGTGTGTGATTGCCTCTTGCGTGGCCCCTACTGGGGACTTAGCCCACTACCCAGGCATGTACCCTGAGTGGGAATCTAACCAGCGACCCTTTGGTGCACAGGCCAGCACTCAGTCCACTGAGCCACACCAGCCAGGGCAGGGATTCCATATTTCTGTGAAAACTCTGGAAGTTTATATAGGAAAGTTTTAAAAGTGGTTTCCTTTGGGATAAGGATGTGAGATTGGGAGGAGAGGTATTACTTTTTATTTTATGTACTGATGTTGCATTTTCAAGAAACATTATTTTGTATTAAATGTTTTTAAAAGATAGAATATAATTATAATATTAGCTAACACATTGTACTGGTAACCTTTCCTATTTTTTAGTGTGGTTTGTTCATGTCATCCTCCTGACAATACAGTAAGGTAGATACATTTACTCTCCCTATTTCACAGATGAGAAAACTGACAGGTCTGGAGTGCAACAGCTGTAGGAGAGTGGGAGTCAGAGCTCTTAACCGCTCCCCTAATGCACGCCAAGTAAACATCTGCTTTAAGTAGAGATGCCTTCAGTTATACTGAGTATTAAGGCAATTATAGAGACCGCTTTTACTAAGCTTTTCTAGGTATGCCTCCCAAAGTTCCCAGATTATGATTGCTTACATATTTTTAATGCAGGAAGTAGAATTTAGATATTGGTATGGAAATCCTTCAGAAAAGTAAGGTCCAGAACACCTGATATTGCTACACGCTTTTTTTCCCTCTTTGATCAGCTACTTCAAATGAACATTTATTGTATTTTGAGGGACACTGGCTTCCACAGAGACCCGTCTGGAACTCCTGCTTGCTTAGTTCTGTCTCCACCAGAGCAGGTTTGGCCTGTTCTTTGTTTTTGTTTACTTGTACACAGTGGGCTTCTGTACAAGAACTGGTCCCGTTGGTTTAAATGAGTTTGAAAATCCCAGAAACAGTGCTATCAGGGGGGAAAAACAGTTTATAATAAACCTCACTTTTTTTCTGCCTCTTTCCAGTTAAAATATTTTGCAGCTCTCTAAACTTAGGGATGCTTCTAGCATATTTCTTACACACTGCAGAGGCACTGTGAATACTTAGTTAAGTCACCTTTAGTGTTAGATCTGCCCGGGCTCTGCTGCTTGCGTTTGTTAAGTCACGTTGTGTTGTCTGTGCGCACACGGCCTGAGGCTGCAGGGATGCCGTCTGCCTGGGGTTTGGGAGCACAGTGCCAAAGATGTGGTGGGATGAGGGGACTGTGACCACCAGGACTGCCTCAGAGGGCAAGAGCGGAAAGAGGAACTTCATTTTTATTAAGCAAACACTGTTCTAAGTACTTTACAGATATAAATTCTTTTACCCAGTTTGTAACTGAGCACTTACTGTTTGTCTGTGTTCCTATATTCAATCCTCACAGCAGCCCTGGGAGGTAGGCACTGTGCTCTCATGTTCGTTTTACAAACGAGGAAACTCAAGGTCAGAGGTCAGATAGATAGCAAGGGGTGAAGTCAGATTTCCAACCAGGTCTGCCTGTGAGTTTTCCCTTCGCATGAGGATGGTGTGCAGGTCCGGGACAGCCATCACCTCATTTAGAGAGCCTTCGGGGTTTGAGCCTGTTCGGGTCATTGCCCAGTGTTGCTGGTGGTGGAGTGGTGTTTGGCCACAGAGCTCTCTCATGCTTTTGCTGAGAGATCAGAGGAATGGTCCCAGAAACCCATGTGGTGACAGTTTCTAAAACAAAATTTACTGTATTGAACGGAAATTATGAAAAAAATTATTACTATCTCTTTTTGTTGTGAAATTGGCTTATCAGCTACTGTTGCCAATTCTTGTTAAAATTAAAGCTCCTTAATGTGTTCAGCAAACTCATCAAGCCAGTAAGTATTTTTAAGACCAGTCCACGTTACCAAAGCCGTAGCCCCTTTCCTGTGGCTCCACACCCTGCCACTGTTCCCATGAGAAGACTGCAGTGTCACCTGTGGCAGATGCGCCGTTGTTACTCCCCCAGACCAAAGAGGCTTACTGAAAACCCTAGAAGGTAGCAACTCCTGGGAGAGAATAGAGAAAAGGCAAGTTCACAAGGTATGTTTAGTGGATAGAGAGAGGAGAAAGGCTGGAAATAGGCATAAAGGAAAGGAAGAAACTATTTTGTGGGTTAGAGCTACAGCTTTTTTTCAGGTTTTCTTAGCACTAGCACCTGACTTAGTTGTGAGCCAGCTGCATTAACTTTGTGCTCAAATTTCTACACAAATTGAAATTTTTATGATTGCATCCAAGTCCCTCTAGGAGCTTTGCAGTTGTCTGTGCTAATTAGGACATAGTTGTTAACTTATTTAGATGACCTTTGTGAAGTTTAGTCATATGTTTATTTCATTTATGGAGAGAATACGACTAAATAACTGAGGTGGACTGTGGAAAATATATTAAAGGTAAAATATTAAAGGTTAATTGTCTAGATATAAAGTAGCAACCTGAAAATTTTCAGTTCAGTGAAGTGTTTGTTGTATGTAAACTAAGCTTTAAACAGAGAGAAAATTGGCTTAAAGACATTTTCTGTGATAATGGTTTTAGAGTTCCAGCTTTTTCTAAGTTGATTCATTGCATGACCTACTTCAGGAACAGAACTATATAGATTTGTAGACTGTTACTGCTCCTCATTTGTCGTCTTCAGAACACTTTCGCATTTCGTTTGAGGCGAGTAAGACTTCTTATCTGAGCCCACCGTGTTCACATCGGTGTGCATGCGGCAGATTTCAGTTCTGCTGTAGTTACCGTGAGTTATCTGACTTGCCCCACAGGTTCCTGGGTGGAGCTCCCCGTGAACAGCAGCAATGACAATGATAATGGCAATGGGAAAAATGGGGGGCTGGAACACGTCCCTTCCTCATCCTCTATCCACAATGGAGACATGGAGAAGATTCTTTTGGATGCACAACATGAATCAGGACAGAGCAGTTCAAGAGGCAGTTCTCACTGTGACAGGTAAGTGAGGTTTTGGTGGAATTCAGGAAACAGATGGTTACAAAGTTAACTCCCATTAGGAAAAATAAATGGCTTACATCTTCATTTCACAAAATATGATACCGGGTGTATTACAGTATGTGTATTTATTTTTTTAAAGATTTATTTATTTTTAGAGAGAGGGGAAAGGAGGGAGTAAGAGGGGGAGAGAAACACTGGTGTGTGAGACATTGATTAGTTGCCTCTTGCACTCCTGCAGCTGGAAACGTAGCCCACAACCCAGGTGTGTGCCTTGACTGGGAATCAAATCGACAACCTTTCGGTTCGCAGGCTGGCACTGAGCCACACCAGCCAGGGCACAGTGTGTGTATTTAAATCATACAGCTCATTCACAAGTACTTGTGTGTTCCCCCAGATTAAATCAATTTCCTTATCAGATTATATTATTTTTAGATGTTTTATCAGTATAAAGCTCAATGGCATAAATGTTTATTTATAGAATTAATCCAGCTTTCTCCCATTGTCCTTTGTGTCCCTGTCTCACATCTCATAGTCTGCCTTGAACATAGTTATCTGTGTGTATATCTGTCCTCCCTTCTTGATTGTTAGGCTCCATGAGATGGGTAATGTTTCATCTCCTTGGTATTCCCGCAGTAATGGTGCTGGCAGGTAGTAGACACTCAGTAAAGCATTTACATTATAGGAACTGCAGGTTGGTTGAAGTTAGAGCAGTGTTTGCACAGTGGAAGCACTAACCAAGTCTGTAAAGATGGTTAATTTTGAAGGCCGTTCTGTTTCCTCAGAGGGAGTTTTATTTCATACCTCATTTTTCTCTATTTGAGTTAGAGAAACTAATTCCACTGATTAAAGTGAAACAGTAAGAATATAGAGGTATATGCGTGGGTAGAGTGAAATTGAGCTGTTTAGTGTTTTATTTTTGTTACTTACTGACTTTTTTTTTAGTGAGGGAGGGAGGGGAAGGGAAGAGAGAGGGAGAAATGTTGATTTTTTGTTCCATCTATCTGTATATTCATTGGTTGAGTCTCGTATGTGCCCATGACCAGGGGATCGAACCCGCAACCCTGGCATATCAGGATGATGCTCCAGCCCAGCGAGGGCCTGAGCAATAGTTCAGTTTAATTTTCAGTATAAGCTTCTTTTTTTTTTTTCAGAGGGACTAGATATTAAATGACATACTGGTATCATTTGACAATTCTTAGACCAGTGACAGCCAGGCTGATAGCATTACGGGGTATTGGATGATCTTCTGGTTAATTAAGAGTTAACTGCTATCGGCCCTGTAGAAAATGCCTGGGGGAAAGATTAAGGAAATATTTAAAAATGTAAACAGTGATTATCTCCAAGGGATGGAGTTACAGGTTTTTTTCTTCTGAATATTTTTGTGCTTTGTAAAAATTATGTGTATAGCACATATTATTTCTTACCAGAAAAAGCACAGAAGGAGAAATAGAGGTAACTCATGTTCAAAGTGCTATGTGTCTTGTGATCCACCAGTTTTCCCAAGGCAGCAGAGGCCTGGTTTGAGGTCCATAGCTATGGCAGTACACACCCCAGCCCCCCTGTCTCGTGGGTGACTTATCCCTGTGCTCCTTAAGAGCTTGGGATGGCCCTAGTAACAAGCAGAAGGAGAGTGGATAGCTTTCTGAGCAGCTTGCCCTTGAGTCCAGTCTTGACAGCGTTAGTCTTTCAGAATGAAGTTTTTGTTAGCCAGGCAGGCCTCAGACAACTGCGGGTTCAGTTCCAGATCACTGCGGCAAAGCTAGTGTCAAAATAAAGCAAGTCATAGTCTTTTTGCTGGTGGAGGGTCTTCAGTTTGTGACAAATGCAACATCTGTAAAGTATGGTAAAGCAGAGCACAATAAAACATAGCAGAAAGGTAAACTGTAAGTTTATAACCTTCCTTTCATGGGACTCCCTGGCGGGTTTCTGAAGTTTACTGCTCATACGGTCCTGTTGATAGGCTTTTACTCTGTGTGGAAGTGTGTGACCCTTGATCACCCGTGCCAGTGTGTTGCTTCACCTGGTGGTCACTTGGTGCTGTTACTGAGCCGAGGAAAAGTCACTTGCTCACCTTTCAGGTCATCTAATTTCTTTGGTGGTTGCAGTGGTACCTGCGATCAAATATGAATTTACCCTCTGTGATTGTGTTTCAGCTGGGTTTCCAACCACGTGAAGTGAGGTGTGGCAGGTGCTTTTGGGCACTTCCCTGTCCCTCAGCTCATGTGTCTGCAGGCCCGGCTTACTGGTCGCCTTTCAGAGGAGGCCTCGGACTCCATCACAGCAACACTCTTGGGGCCTCTAACACACTCTGACATGTAAAAGTGTCTTCAGAATTCATGTCATTTGAATTGTCATGGGTCTGTATGTTTGAAGTTGCTGAGAAGTGTTCCTTATAGGTGGCAAAGTTTTAGGGTTATTGGCTGTTGGTCCCAGTGCTAATTTATGTACACTTTCAGTTTAAAGATGGTTTTATAGGTGTACTTTTGTCACTGTGGTAGTTGTTCGAAGATAACACCTGTGTGTTTTGCTTTGCATTCCACCCTGTTGTAGCAGTTTTCAACCTACGATTCATCCAGGGAGCTTTAAAAATACCAGCACACCAGACACCATCCCTGGAGAGTCTCATTCTGTTGTCAGGGGAGGGGTAGAATCAGGAGAATATTTAAAAATCTCCCCAGCCAATCCTGACATGAGTCAGGGTTGAAACTCTACTACAGGGGTGTCAAACTCATTTTCACCAGGGGCCACATAAGCCTTGTGCTTGCCTTCAAAGGGCCGCAATAATGTTAGGGCCGTATAGATGTAAGTACTCTCTAACTGTCAAGGAGTTGGAATTCTATTCAGCCCTCTGACGACAGCCTCCAGGCTGATGTGGCCCTGGTGGAAATGGGTTTGACGCCCCTGCTCTAATGCATTCCAGAGTGTTGAGTGGTAAGCAGTTTACAAAGACGTGTCTGGTGTTTCTGGGCGAGGTGGGAGCGGTGCTGAGAAGAGAGTGGAAGTGGAGTGGTGCTTGGGTCAGGGGTCCTCTCGCCTGTCATTCTGCCGCCTTGGCCTGTGATTCATGACTCTGCGAAGCCGGCCCTTAACTTGACCTTTGGCCGTGAACCCAACAGAGTTATGAGTGTAATGACGGTAAACTAAGATTTCTAGTTCAAGACAAAAATTTTTCAAATACATTTAATATGTTTGTTTCGTATAGAACCAGCTTTTCTCTTTTCCTGCCTTCCTTTAGGATCTCCCGTGTCAACTGTAGTAGCCTAGGACTCCTGGGCTTAATCACCCTGATACATTTCTGGTGACTCTACTTATTTTTGAGTCAGCCTCACCAAAATCTCTGTATATTAACATTGTTCACATGCTCACGATAACTTTAATACTTAACATCTGTTCTGTTGAACATTTTTCATCTCTATTTGAATTTAGGTTTTGGGGGGCAGTGTTTAGTGAAAGACCTGGAGACTTGCTGTGGAATTGCACAAGGAATCAGTGATAAAGCTAAGAATAGGACTTAGCACACTGCGTTCATCTAGTGTACAGTACAGTGCATGGCCGTGTGTCTTTGTCTGAAAATGTGTCTGTAAATTTGTATAGTTCTGGGACTACATTTTGCATTCTTCATTAAAGGTTATATATTTATACACATACATGTATGTGTATATATAGATATATATGTGTATGCTTGCCTGATTCACTGAAATGTCTCAAAGCAAATGTTTCTGAAATAAGCAGAATAGTGCTTCTCAAACTTTTTGATCTTTTTGCTGCTTTACATTCCTAAAAATTATCACGGATCCCACAGAGCTTTTGTTTTACATGGATTATATATTTTGGTATTTACTATATTAGAAATTAAAACTGAGAAAATTTAAAAATAATGTATTTATTCATCCAACAATAATAAACCATTATATTTTAACAAAACTTTTTAAAATGGAAAATAACTAGTTTTCACAAACAAAAAAAATTAGGACTAGTGGCGCTGTTTTATGTTATTGTAAAAATCTTTAATATGTGGCTTAGAAAACAGCTGGATTCTCATGTGCATTTACATTTGATCTGTCATAATGTCACACATGTAACCTTTGGAAAATTTCACTGCATATTCATGAGAGAATGAAAATGAAAATGGCAAATGAATCTAATAATATTATGAAAACAGTGTTAACTTTGAAGACCCTTTGAGTGAGTCTTTGGAAACTGCTTTCACACTTTGAGAACTGTTGGTAATGAATTATTTAATGATGAAGGAACTTTGAGACAAAGAACCCCAAACAAGGTTTCTGTGTTTAAAGATCATTTTACCTTTATTGGGGGGAAAAAGTAAAAGTAAAATGTGAGAGTCTTGCATCTGTAGGTAGCATTTCCTTTGCAGAGTTATCATTGTGAAGGAATCTATCACCACAGAAAAATTCCAGAACATTTCGGAAGTAAAAGTGCTCAATTTCGTTTTTTCTTCTGTGGGGTTACGGTATACTTCTGATTTGCTGCTTTTCACAGCCGTACTACTATAACTTCTAGTTTTGTAATTTCTGGTGGGGATCATTTATTTGACAAAATGGGAATTAAAACTAATAACTGAATTCTTTCTCTCCTAGCCCTTCCCCACAAGAAGATGGACAAATTACATTTGATGTGGAAATGCACACCAGCAGGGACCATAGCTCTCAGGTGTGTGTGTTAATTTACTTTTCTGATTCACAGTAAATACAGAAGTGCAAGCCTCTAAGTATGTGTGATTGACTAAAATAAAGAATTAGAAGACTGTAAAAAATAGTTTGAAGCTGTTTTAAGTTATTCAGTTTCTGATTTTGGAATTCACTTAGGATGATACCATCCTTGTTGTACTCCTTTACAACTGAGAATTTGGGGGCATATCACCCTAAAAGAATTGGAAAATGATTGTCTGTGAGGTATCATTTTACTATTTCAGTCTAGTTTTCTTGAGTTTATAAATAGAAAACCAAAACGCATGTCTCATTTAAGGTCCCAAAATAAATGAAAAGAAGGGTGGTTGTAGAACCAGGTATGAAAATTTTTGCTGCATCCAAAATGAAAGCAGTGACTTTTGAGATGAATTTCAACAGGTAAGAAAAAATTGATCTAAATTATGCAGGTTCCTTAAGTTAAATAAGGTAAGTATAGTTCACTTAGGAGTTGACATTGTTGGAAGTATAGTGGATATGGTATTGAAAGCTTATAAAGGTCTATGTTATAAAATTTGTGATTAAGGAAGTAATTGTTAATGATTTAGAATGTTCATAGCCAGCCCCTAACTTGACTGATGTGTCAGGTCACCTCAGAGTGTCAGAGTGCACATTCCTGAGGATAGGAACTGTTGTCCTTTTCTCTTGTGTTAAGGTGCTTGAAGAATGTATGTTGAATGAATGTTTAAATAAATTGTAATGAAAACTTGCTTTGTGGGATTCTCACTGTACCATGTCTTGAACCCTTCGCACTAGAAATATTTTGCCTGTTACGTGGAATCCACCCACTATTGTTCTGTTTCAGAGTGCTGCATGGTTTCTTCCCACTCTGACTCTGCTCTGTTTGTGCTGCTCTGCGAAGCCCAGGAAACCTCTGGGATTGCATACAAAGTGTTTCATGGTGAACTGGGCTCTGTGGGGGAGGTCAGAGTAGCTCGGCTCTCGTGCAGGAAGGGATCGACTGGACTTGCCAAACTGCTGACTTTTGTGTGTGAGTTTGGCCACGTGCAGTAAGCTGTAACAATGAAGAAGGAAGTCTGTGAAGTTTCCATGGCAAAAAGTGTGCTAAGGAATGCCAAGATAGAGAAATGAAATTAATTTTTTGCTGTAGTCTGTCCTGAGGAAAATGTCCTCAATCTGTGTTGTCTTTTGTATGGGCACATTGAAAATCTAGAATAGCATTTTCCAAAATATATGTTGAGGAACATTTGCTCAATGGGAAACCCCCTAAAATCATTCTGATGTCACATAAGTGGGAAAGGATATAGTGCCTGGGCTCCCTCACCTCCATTAGTCACAGCAGGTAGGGACGTGTTACAGGCTCTGACGGTTCCTACGGTAAAGAAATCTGTTTATTTAAACCAAGTATTTCCCAGTTGTTTATTTGACCATAGACCTCCCTCTCCCTCCACATATACTTTTTGTCTCTAATAATCTACCTAACAACCTAATGGACAACCTTGGTCAGTGTTCATGCAGTGGCAGGTATACAATTAGATTTAACTGATGATTGAACTTACGGGACTCCTGGAGTTGAAAATGTAAGACTTTTGGCCTCCAGGTCAGGTTATGATAGCATTGCTGTGTGATTCCTATTCAGAAACAAGTACCTGAAAGAACATTGGTTAACATCCACACTTTGATAAGCAGTATGACAATCAGATCAGTCAGTTTAAATAGGGTTATGTGTTTGGAAAAGCAGTTTAACTTTTACATATAACATCAAAAGCATTGTATCTTTTTTTTTCAATCCTCACCCAAGGATATATTTATTGATTTTAGTGAGAGAGGAGCGGGGGGGAGAGAGAGGGAAAGAGAAATATGGATTGGTTACCTCCTCTATGCACCCCGACAGGGGATAGGACCCTCAATCTAGGTATGTACACTGCCCACGACGGAACCTGCAGCCTTCTGGGGTACAGGATGACACTCCAACCAACTGGACCACCCGGCCAGGGCATCAGAAGCGTTATGGCATAGAGTAAGACTTTTAGTGAAGGAAATATCAGTAGATACAATTTATTTAGACTTTCAAATAGCCTTTTAAATTGCTTTTTTTTTATTTGATCACATCACTTCTCTTTTTTTAAATTTTATCTATTTATTTTTAGAGAGGGAAGGGAGGGAGAAAGGAAAGGAGAGAAACATCAATGTACAGTTGCTGGAGGCTGTGGCCTGCAACCCAGGCATGTGCCCTGGCTGGGAATCGAACCTGCGATGCTTTGGTTCGCAGCCCGCGCTCAATCCACTGAGCTACGCCAGCCAGGGCGCCTTTTTTTTTTTCAATTGCAGAAAAGATAATGTAAAATCAACCACTTTAGGGTTTGGGAAGATGAAATTTTTTTTCATGAATGAGAGGCAAGTATAGGGTTAAGAAATAATTTAAAGGAGTTAACAAAGGACTATTATGATACTTGCTCTTACTGAATATTTTTATACATGTCTATATCAGGAATATGACATTTTCAGCCTTTTCTAGGAGGAAGAATATTGATATTTATTAGACATATTATTGGTGCTAAATTTATTTTTTTAAGTTTTTCCCACTTTTAATGCTCTCATTTCAGTGAAGGAGGTGATATTATAAGCATGAACAAATGGGAAAGGTGAGGCTTTGTCTTAATTAAGTTACTTATCTAAGATTACAAAGCAAGTAAGTGATAAAGCCAGGGCTGTTTGAGCCTGTGACTACCATTCCTTCTAAAATAAGTCATTGAAAGAAATCGGTTTCAGGAGAGCTCACAAGGCTCCGAGAACAAACTAACACATGTCTGGTGAGTTATGGTGTGAGGAAACCTAAGTTAGAATGCATTTAGGCAAAAGGTCATTCAGTCTATATTTTCAGGATGGTAGTCCTCAAGAGTCTCAGTTTTGTCACAGAAAATAGACTGCGGATTATCTCTTAAAGGCATTTTGCAGTGTGTGTCTGGGACCAAAGACGCCAGCATAGTGTTGAGTATCTTTGGAAAGTGATAGAAACTGAAATTGTCCTCCCTCTTCCCTCTTGTAAACTGTGGTTTGTCTGAATGTGGAGCCCACAGACTGCGGTTCACTGCCCATGTTTAATGACTTCAAGAACTTGGGGTGGCCCAGAGAAGGACAGTGTAGGGGATAGAAGCTGAGGGCTTTCCTTGTGAGGACAGGCTAAAATGATCATAATCTACTGTGTGAATAGATGTAGGTGTAGAAAGAGGGTTATTGATTCAGTTGAAAACATACTCTTATTTAATTAGATTAAGTACATTTTACCACATTCTGAAATTCTGAGTTGGAAGACAGTTTAAAACCTGAAACTGGCAAATTTAAGATCGATAAAAGGAGGCTCAGGGCCAGTTGTAAATGAGGAGAGCTGGAGAGCTTATGATCCTGATCTAAAGTTACCTGGGTTTTTTGTTTTTTTTTTAAATAATAGTCCAAAGATAACTTTGCTTCACTCGAGAAAATTACATCATCTTAAAAAAATAGAGCAAAGAAATCTTATTATTTTTTAATTCTCTTGGAAAGTATGAAATACTAACTTGTTCACAAATTTAAACCTAAAACTTTGAGCAGTTTGAGAGAGAGAGACTTGTGAGACCTAAGTTGGAAACTTCACAGAAAGGATATGCAGTGTGTTGAATATTGTCAGATACTGTGTGCATACAAATTGATCTATAAATAAATTGTAACAATTTATTGTTTTTGATTTAAGATATTTTTAGATTTACTGTAAAGAGCTAATTCCTGATTCTGAGTAATCTCAGTACCCAGTAGTATTGAGATTTTCCCAATGGAGAAAATTTAATCCTCAAGGCTGTGTTGTGTCATCCAGTTGAATTTGCGAAGTCAGGCACACTGTAAAACCATAGCAAAAATCCACAGGGATGGTATTTTCGGTTTGGTGGTAAAAAGGACTACCTCTATCTGGAGAGTTCTGAAGCCACCTTCCCTGGGCAGCTAGCTGTTCCACAGATAACTAGACCTGTTGAAAAAGAATCTTGGGGTATGTCAGGCTCTGCATTTCGTAACTACCTACTGAAAAGAATCAAAGCTTTGGCCAAAGACTGGATCCTATTCAAACAAAATTACAAATCAAAAACAATTCTTAACTTTGAGATCCTTTGGTTTGAGGTAATAGCAAAGCATTCCCTAAAACTGAATAAATAATGCTGCGTCATTTTTAGGAATGTCTCATTCCTATGGGTTCTATTATAAGAGAAGCTTCTGGAAAATTTGATTGCTCTTGGCCTGAAAACTTGAGGTTATTATTAAAGAGAAAACACATTTCTTTTTCATTTAGTTGATACAAAAGATGTCAAATCCTGACTCCGTATAAAATAACTTATTCCAAAAAACCCCACAAAAACAGCCTTTTGTCTTAAGTAGTTTTGAATAAATCTTGGGAAATGTTTGGATAGTGATTTGTCTAGAAAAATAGAACCTTCTAGGGAGTAAAACCTAATGCTGAAGAGGGAGGGCTCTGCAGACATTTTGCCTGGGTTTGGATTCCAGCCCTGCTCCTTACTGCTTATGGAACCTTAGGCAATTACTTAATTTATATCCGTTTCCTCATCTGCAAAAATTGGGTATTAACAGCTCCTGTTTTTACAGGGTTGCATGGTAAAAGTCAGTGCATGGGAAGTGCTTAGAGTTAATTAGACTTGTCTCCTGATACATGCTTAATAAATACTGTTATTGTTTGTTTCCTTATCACGTATCCTAGTTACTTATTTTCTCATCACTTTATATTTGGTAGCACATACTAGGGGTGTCAAACTCATTTTCACCGGGGGCCACATCAGCCTCACAGTTGCCTTCAAAGGGCCGGATATAATTTTAGGACTGTGTAAATGTAACTGCTCCTTAACTAGGGGCAAGGAGCTTGGTGCAGCCTCCTGGTAGAAGCAAGGTGCTAGGCTGGATAAAACAAGGTGGAGGACTAGATTCAGTCCCCAGGCCTTGTTTTTGCCACATGTGGCATAATACTTTTTGATATGTCATCTTTTATTTTTAATTATAAATAGTTTTAAATACATACAAAAGTAAAGAGTATATTAAACTGGACCTTCATGTAAGCATCACCCAAATTCAGCAATTATCAACATTTTCCACACTTCAGTTGGCATAGCCTCAAATGTTTTTTTGGTTTTGTTTTTTTAATTTTTATTTGTTTGAAGATTTTATTTATTTAGTTTTAGAGAGAGGGGAAGGGAGGATGGGACAGAGAGAAATATCAATGTGTGACTGCTTCCCACACACCCCCCACTGGGGACCTGGCCTGCAACCCTGACTGGGAATCCACCCATTGACCCTTTGGTTCATAGGCTGGCATTCAGTCCACTGAGCCACACCAGCCAGGGCTCAAATGTGCTTTTTTTCTCAGGTTCATTTTTTTTTAATTGAGGTTTAATTGAAGTTTCAGGTTCATATTCTATGTTTAGATATAAAAACAGTGAAACTCATTCAAGTCTTTTTAAGATATTAAAGATTTTAATATCTTAAGATTATTTCAGAGATTATTTTGTCAGCCTCTTTAGAAAAATGGCATATTTCTTACATAAAAATTACTGATGTTCAACCTTTTGATTTCCATGTGTTCTCTGGATTTGTCTTTTGTAGTAGGAAGACCTGGTATTCCTTTTTGTCTTTTTAATTTTTGAATTCTTCTTTACAGTCAGAAGAAGAAGCTGTAGGAGGAGAGAAAGAAGTCGATGCTTTGAAGAAAAGTGTGGACTGGGTGTCAGACTGGTCCAGTAGACCTGAGAACATTCCACCTAAGTGAGTTCTCACATGTTCTCTTCAGTGGGCACAATGGGTGTGTACGCATCGGACCAGCTACTTCCCACGCTGTTTTCAGCACATGCATTTCTGATGCCCATTTCTGAATTTCTTCCCCCAGGGAGTTCCACTTCCAGCACCCAAAACGGTCTGTTTCTTTAAGCATGAGGAAAAGCGGAGCCATGAAGAAAGGGGGTATTTTCTCTGCGGAATTTCTTAAGGTGTTCATTCCATCCCTCCTCCTGTCTCACGTTTTGGCGTTGGGGCTAGGGTAAGTACTGGGCCGCTCGTGCAGGTTTTTTTCATTCATTTTATCCTCACGTTTCATTTCCACAGATTTAAGGAACACATGTAAAATCAGTCTGTATTGTTTTGCTATTAATGTTTTAGTGCAAATAGGTGTGAACTTGAAAGAATTCTTAAGGTTGGTCCACTGTTGGTACAGTGATTAGCATTTCTAATTGTAGTTTTTTCTGAAAAATAAGTTGGTCATATTAATTTCCTAAGTGATTTTTTAAAAAGATTTTATTTATTTATTTTTAGATAGAGGAGAAGAGAGAGAGAAAGAGAGGCATGAGAGAAACATGCAGCCTCTCACATGCCCGCAGTCAGGGACCTGGCCCATAACCCAGGCGTATGCCCTGAACTGGAATCAAACCTGCAACCTTTTGGTTTGTGGGATGATGCCCAACCCACTGATCCACACCAGTCAGGGCCTAAGTGCTCATTTTTAAATGGGCTTGTCTGAGATTGATTTTTCTTTTTGGGTTCTGTTGTTGTTGTTTATAAATTACTTAGGGTTATTTAAACTTTAATGTAAACTAATCTTCAGTGTGTAAATTTGGGGGTTGATGTGAACTTTTTTCCCCAGCTAGGAAAATACACCATTTTATTATATAGTCCTTGTTCGAGACTGGTCGGTTGTTTGATGAGATAGTGTTTTCTTTCTCTTTGTAGCATTTTCATTTATTCTTCTAAAATTGGCTCCACATTTACCTGTATTTCATTAATTTTTTTAATAAAATCTTTTTTTTTTAAGAATCTTTTAAATTTATTTATTTTTAGAGAGGGAAGGGAGGGAGAGAGAGAGAGAAACATCAATGTGTGGTTGCTGGGGCCCATGGCCCATGGCCTGCAACCCAGGCATGTGCCCTGACTGGGAATTGAACCTGCAATGCTTTGGTTTACAGCCCACGCTCAATCCACTGAGCTACGCCAGCCAGGGCAAGAATCTTTTTTTTTTTAAGATTTTATTTATTTATCTTTAGAGGGGAAGGGAAGAAGAGAGGGAGAGAAATATCAGTGTATGGTTGCCTCTCATGCATTCCCTGCTGGAAACTGGCCTGCACCCCAGGCATGTGCCCTGACTGGGAATCAAACTGTGATCCCTTGATTCATAGGCCCGTGCTCAATCCACTGAGCTACACCAGCCAGGGTGTATTTCATTAATTTTTCAGGCATGCCTTTTTAAGTCTTTTTTTTTTTTTGTCTTGATTTGAGTAATTGAGGAAATATATTTTTGAAAGATTTTAGGAGTTAAACACTAGCTGTTAATTTTATTCTAAGACATATCTGTTATTCTCTTTAAGCATGTCCAGTGGGTCACTTTCTGTATATAATAAGCGGAAGATACATCTTTCCTAAGCTACCCTTTAAGGAGCTAGGCATATGGGAGAGATGTGCACAGTTATGAACACAGAAACCTGCGTAACTTCCACACACCCCCTTTTGTCTTCTGAGTGATACATCTCTTTTTAAGGGCAGCAGTCACGAGCATCACCGTGGAAGGTGTTTGGGCTGGAAGGGAATGTGGGACTGTGGGACTGTCGTATGGGGTTGGAATGCGGGCAGAGGTAGGACTTTCAGTTCCCTGTAATATTGACTGCATTGTGGTCCATTTGCCCTTAAGAGGTGGGTTTCTGTACCTTGCAGCGTCTCTTCCTTTCCTGAATCTAGACCATTTCTCTTGGTGTACGTGTGACTGTTGTTGTAGATGAATGTAGGAAAGGGGATTTTAAAGTTGGTGGTTTTATTATACTGGGGGGTGGGTCTAATTCCATATTTTCCTTAACTTTCCTTCTGCTTATGGTGTTTAAGGATAAAATACTTGCTTAGCACAAAAAAGTAATATTGCGCTCTGAGTTCTTAAGAGTTAAACTGTTAGTAAGAGCCCTCTTGAAAGCACTGGGAGCTTTATAATTGGGGATATTACTATTCAATATATTTTGTATCTGAAGTATCAGTCAGTCTACAAAAACCGACAACTTTTTATCTACCACGAAGGAGTAATTGAAAGGAGGTTGGCCCTTCTTTACTCCTGGGGGCGTCTGTCTTCTCTCGCCTTCCCTTGTCGAACCGCTGGCCCTGCACTGTCCTGTCTGGCCTCCAGAGACCAGGTGGGCTGGCTTGTGACTTGTTGTAGGTCAGTCAGTGATGACTTCAGGGTGCTGGGGACTACACACTTGTACCTTTTGAGCATTTTATAAGGACTGAAATTTTTAGTTTTTACTAGAGTTCATCCTGTGGACAAGCCTGTGTAGAACTGTTGGAAGTAGGTGAAACATGGTGCTTTCTGTTTCCTTTCAGCATCTATATTGGAAAACGACTGAGCTCACCTTCTGCCAGCACCTACTGAAGGAAAGAAGCCCCTGGGAAAGCGTGTGACCTGTGAAGTGGTGTATTGTCACAGTAGTGTATTTGAACTTGAGACCATTGTAAGCATGACCCAACCTACAACCCTATTTTTACATATCCAAGCTCCAGTAATTCTCAAATCCAGTATTTTATTCAAACTCTGTTGAGGCATTTTACTAACCTCATTCCCTTTTTGGCCTGTAAGACACTTTAGAATTTCCTAACAGAGTTTACTGTTGTTTAGAAATTTGCAAGGGCTTCTTTTCCGCAGATGCCACCAGCAGATAATAATTTTGTCAATAATACTGTTGTCTCCTTTTAGTACCACCAGACTGAGACCTGAATCATTCACGATATAAATTTTACTCTTGCAAGATGACTCCCGTCTCTCTCTAAAAACAAGATCAGGTTGGCAAATGATATAAAAAGCTTTGTTGTTTTGTTTTTCAAGACAAAGGCAAGCTTCTCTAAGCTTGAACTTACTAGTTATTAAAAAGAAAACAGAAAAAAAAAAACAAGACACAAGGAAAAAACAAGATCCTGGGCAATAAAAAATTATTTTAAACCAGCTTTGGAGCCACTCTTTGTCTAAGCTCCTGATGGCACCTTTTCATTCGTAGGAGGCGATCTATATAAATGACAGCTATGAAATGGAATAGGAACTAAAATACATCAGCAGATTTTACTACTAGTATGTTGTAATGCTGTCTTTTCTATGGCGTAGAATCTTTATTTCTGATAAGGAATGTCTCAGGCCTAGAAATATTTGAAATTGCTTTTGGGGTTTTTGTGTGTGTGTTTGGTATTTTTATGTTTATTAGTTGCATGTGAATTTTTCATGACTTTCTTTCCATTTAAAAAATTTTTCTTTTCTAAGAAGAGGCTTTGGAATGAGGTCCAGTTTGTGGTGTAAATACAGGCTCACTGTCTTAGGAAGTATCACATCTACTCTGAAGCCTTTAAACTAAAGGTGATTGAGTTATTCCAAGCACTTGAGCAACTTGGATAAACAGACTTGGTTTATGGGAACATTGGACACAGTTCTGAAAAGATGCCATCTGTTGTTTTCTGATCTCCCCTTTTTTAATGTTTACTGTGTGATCTTTCTGAGGTGACCCTGTGATCTGTAGGCGCTGCCCACTTTCCGTTGCAGCCACCTTTTCAGTTACATCAAATGCCTGATGTTCCAGAGCCCTCGACAACTTCCTTCAATGACATACTTTTTTTGTTTGTTTGTTTCTGAAATGTGAAGCTTTAGGACCAAATTGTTAGAAAGCGTCAGGATTACCAGTTATTTCAAGTAGATTTATTGGATTTCAGAACTCATAGCATGACTCTGAAGGATACTATTATATGTTTATATATAAATAATTACTGTTTATGATATAGACATTACTATTGAATATTTAGAGAACCATTGTTCATTTTAAAACTAGCAATTTACTCATTAAATAAAGTGCATCAGGTTGACTTGAATAAAAACACTTGGACAACCAGGTTCACCAGTTTGCAGAAACTCTCTCTTTTCTCTCTCACATCAAGTTTTGTAAAATTTATGTGTTATAGTGGAAAATAACATACAGATTAAACAAAAAATTAATTTCTGACTTTTTTTCAAGTATATAGCTGGCTGTCTTTAAGAAAAAGGTGTTATATACAGAATAGTTTTCTGAATTATTTTACTTTGTTTTTCTAGCAGTGGATGCTGAGTAATTTTGGAAACATTCTTATTATACTTGGTTTCTGTTTTATTCTTAAACCTGGTGACACTTGATTTGCCTTCTGTAACCTGTTTATTTCAAGTGTTCATATTTAAATTTCTTTGGAAAGAACAAAAATCTGATGGCCCACTGATTTTTGCAAAGCCTGAGTAAAATTTAAAAGGCTGGGCAGGTTAGGAGGGCTAAATAAATAAATTGCTATAATACACAATTTGTATTACAATTGGTATCATGGGAGAGGAATGTAAAATTATTCTTAAAATAAGAGCAACTTTTTACAGGCAATACATTAGCCTCTGTTGAAATTCAGTAGTAGTTCTATCAGTATATGATTGAACTTGGGTCTATTTATTTTTTCCCCATTGAAAATAAATTTAGTTCTGCCATTTTTCTTAAAAATACTAGTGAAATTTTGGACTGTTTATTATAGGATCACACTGTAAGTTCTAAGATGGGATCCTGCGGGGTTGTGGTTGGCCCTCCCCTATGTGATGAATGTGCTCTCCACCCAGGTGTGTGGTGAGCAGAAACAGATTATATGATAGGAAAGGAGAACCCAACAATTAACTGTTGACATTTTAAGATTAATGTTTAAAAAGCTTTACACCTGTTTACAATTTGGAGATAAAAAGGCAGGCTTCATTTTTTTTCTGTTTGATGAAAATTGGCTTAAAATATTTATAAATAGTCAAGAGCAAAACTGCACAAACTTGCACACTGAAAAGTTCAGCAGATTACTTTGATTACAGTACAAATATTTACTGTCCTAAAAAATGAAAACTGAAGACTTAGCCAGGCAGATGAATTTTTAAGTGAACCAGTTGTTGAAATTATTGGAATTAACTGAGCCAAAGTGATTATGCATTCTTCATCTATTTAGTTAGCACTTTGTATCATTATATACAGTTTACAATACATGTATAACTTGTAGCTATAAACATTTTGTGCCATTAAAGCTCTCACAAAACTCTTTCTGTCGTTTATCATTTCAGTGATGTGGTGTCTGGGAGTTCAGAGGAGATGAGAATATTTTTATCATTGAGCCTGTGGGAGTGAGTGACACTCCTCCCCTCGACTGTCCTGCACCAGGGAGACAGGCAGCATGCAGTGCGGTTGGTGTGAGAATGACGTGTGAAGCACGACGAGACTGGCAGGCAGAGCCTTTTTTCTGCCTGATAGTGTCAGGACGTTATTCCTAGAGGAGGTGGCATACTGAAGGACGAGTAAGCGCCCCACAAGTGCAAGAGGGAGTTAAGAGCATAGCGTGCTTGGGAAGGGAGTGGCAGGACTCACATGCGGAACTGCATTCCAGAAACAGTGGAAGTTCAGTGTGGCTGGAAACACTGGGCAGAGAGGTCATTCTGCGCTGAACCAAGCTGACGTGTACATGGCCTACTGGGGTGGAACTGAACTGTGTGTAGTCAGTTGGATCCCTCTGGGGGGCTTACTGAAAGCTGGGAAATGGCTGAGGACTTAAGTGTTAGGCCTGAAAGTGAAGGGGAGGCAGAGGCAGGACCTGGCAGTGCTGGAGGTCACAGATGAGGGTCTGCGGGATGGGACAGGTGGGCCCGGTGGCTGTGAAGGTGTGAGACACAAAGCGGAGGGAAGATGGGTTTTGTGTTTGGCGCTGGTGTCTCGGGGGAGCCTAAGCATGAATTAGCTGAGGAGGTGAGGACAGGAGGAGGAATAGAGTGGTAAAGGGAAAGAGATGATTCCCGTGTTTAATACACTGAACCTGGTTTGAACATAACCACTCACACAGAACTAGAACTCAGGAGAAAGATCTAGAGTGGAAATGAAACCCTGAGATGCATGTGCAAATATATTATACAGTGATTAAAGATTTGGACACAGGGAAAATGGCAATGAAATATCTACCATTTGAAGACTGAGTAGAGAAGCTCAAAAAGGTGCATGTTGTGGTGGAACAGCCCCTCCCCGCCAGAAGAGGAGGCAGCCAATCCTATCACCTTGAGTGGTTACTGTGGGTGGAGGCTTTTGAACTTGACAGTTGAATCACTGCTCATCTTTGCAAGAACATTTCCTGTAGGAGCAAAAGCGGGTACCTGGTAAGACTGTAATTAAGTTAATGAATGAGTAGCACGTGAGAAAGTGCTGCCTTTCCTCAGTAAATCTGGAGACTAAGAAATGAGAGGGAGGATTTTGAAGAGACAGGATGGTAGGATCATTTACTTAGGCTGCGATGGCTGGGATAAGAGCTGCAGGTAAGTTCTTGGGCTAAGGAGAGTGTACAAAGGACATGTTCAGGCTGTGGGAACAGATTAATAATGGAATAAGACCTGGGCAGGAGCAGATATATTTAGGACTTAGAAGGGAAATTAACCTTGGAAAGGAGTAGAGGGACTTTTGGAACCATTGAAAGTTCACAAAACCCAAACAATCATGGGAGGAAATGCAGCATCTAGGGTTTTTTAGTTTTTTGGAAATAATTCTGAAGCATATATTATATCCTGAAAGTCATAGCTTCTAACTAAAACATTATACTTAATAAAGGGCGGTCTGGGAAGAGACATAGATCCAAACGCAGGCAGCTTTGTCAGCGTGGCATGCTTAGCTGTGTTCAATGCTGGTAATTCTGTGTAGAGACAGATTTTAAGCTCCAAGCTATCCATTTGGGCATCACTAATTTCAGCATCATGAAAACTTACGAAAAAGAAAAGTTCATACACATTTCACCCATTTCTGAATGTTAATTTTGATGTGATTTGTGCTTTCATAAATGCTGTAATGTTCCTGCCAAAGGATCCATATTTGGGGGGGGGGGTGTGATTCAGAGTGAGAATAGCATGAAAAAAACTCAGTATCACCGGTCTCTTCAATGTTGCTGTGTTAGCCGTATAATTTAGTAAGTCGCTGTCCTGGGTGAGGAGCAAGAGGGGAAGAAATATGGAAACGCTGAGGGAGCACTTAGCATAGGCCAGATACTGACTTTGGGGCGAGATTCTCACTTTGTTGTTATTAAATTTATCAGAGTGACCTTGGTAGAGCGCCTATATTTAACGCTCACAACATTTGAGACAGTCGCCTTTTTGATTTTACTGGAGAGAAATTCTGAATTCAGTAACTGAACCAGGTAGGTCTCTGCCCATAGCTGGGTGGCCCTCCCTTTAAACTTGAACTGTCCTTCAAAGAATGCACACCCTGTGGCAGCTGGGTCAGCTTTTTATTTTTTTGGTGGATGTGACTTACGAGTGGGAAAGAAATTACATGTTAATGCAGCGAACCCAATCTTAAAGGAATTTCCTACATCAACTGATGCAGTGTTCTCGAAACTGTGGTTTAACATTCATGGTGTTTGCCGTTTGAATGTCAGGTGGGTGAGGTTTTAACACTGTTCTGTGTAAGAGATCTTCATTCCACCAAAGCAGCTGTTACCCTTTTGTTCCACACATTCTTTTTATCGTCACCCAAGGACGTGCTTACTGATTTTAGAGAGAGGGAAAAGGAGAAAGGAAGAGAAACATGGATTGATTGACTGTCACTTATTTCAACCAGTAACAGAACCTGTGACCTTTTTGTTTATGGGACGATGCTCAGTCAGCGGAGCCACACCAGCCAGGGCTATTTCATGCATTCTTCTTCTTTTTTCTTTTTTTTAAGTATTTATTTATTTTTAGAGAGAGGAAGGGAAGGAGAGAGGGAGAGAAATACCAGTGTGTGCTTGCCTCTCGCATGCCTCCTACTAGGGACCTGGCCTGCAACCCAGGCATGTGCCCTGACTGGGAATCAAACCAGCAACCTTTTGGTTTGCAGGCCAGAGCTCAGTTCACTGAGCCACACCAGCCAAGGCTTCATGCATTCTTTTAAGCAGCAGACATTCACTGTGTACACATTGCATGCCAGGGACTTTTCTGGGACACCAGATGTATAGCTGTTGTATTAGTCAACTCTGACAAATAGATTCCAGTGTGATCTGATCCGAAGCCCATAGTGTCCATGAAAAAGTAGATGTGAGGTGGCAGGATCCTTGAGAGGCTGTAGAGCCACCCTCCGAAACTGATGGGAACCGCTGCACACCAGGCACTACCACCTTCTCCAGTTCTCCCAGGACCTCACTTGGCAGCCCATGCCAGCGCTGCTTCTGTCCCTGGAGCTCATGCTTGGAGCCACCCCCTGCACTGCTGCCCAAAGGAGAGGAGTGTTCCCTAGCCTTTCCCTCTGGTTACCAGTTGTTGACCAAAAAAACCCTCTAAGGGTGTGCTAATTGGGGGTTTGCTCATGTCCTACCCAAGAGAGAGGCTGGGAAAGTGAGGGGTTGGGGATGGTCTTTTGCCTTCCTGCCCCTCCCCCAGGATTCATAAAGTGGCTGATTCTTCCAGTGTAGCAAGTTCAAGGGCTATGTTGCCAAAAGGAAAGACAAATATCAGTGACTGAACAAAACGGACATGGGACTTCCTGTCTAGGAGGGAAAGCAAACAAACAATTGCACAAATTACTACAAGTGTTAAGGAGTAAAGAACACTTGGAAAGCCTGTCACATGGGTGCTGCAATGCAGGGAGCACAGGAAGTTCCCTGAAGGCTGAGAAGCAGGCAGCTGTGTGGCAAAAAGCGTGGAGAACATTCTAGGCATGGGGGCAGCATCTGCTCCAAGGTGAAAAAGGTGCCAGTGACTGAAAGCAGATCAGAGTGGAGACGGAGAGTGGGGGAGAAGTTGGACAGGCAGACAGCAAACAGGTACAGCCTTGGAGGCCACTTGAAGGACTAGACTTCATTCCAAAGTTTGGGAGGTCACTGAGGAATTTTAAACAGAGGACCAACAGGCATAGATTTGCATTATTAAAAGACCATTCTTTTAAACAGAGAATGAACTTTAGAAGGGTGAGAATGAATAAGGAATGACCAGTTAAGTTTGTGGTTGTGGCAATGGGGAAAAATAGGGATTTGAGAACTATCCAGGAGGTGAAATCAACAGGGCTGAATGAATGATGAGATATGTCACCCCAATGTGACAAGGGTTACTCCTAGGTGGTTAGCTGGTTGATGGTGCTACTTCCCGAGGGGCAGCCTGTCCGGTGGTCCAGAATGGGACAGGGTTTGTCAGGCAATAGGGTTGAAGTCAGATGAGGTCATTGGATGGTTGAGTCTGGAACTCAGAGGAATAAGCTGGGGGCTGCAGATACTGGTTTGATCATAATCAGTAAGAGGATGGTGGATGAAGCCATGGGATGAGGGTATGGTCTAGACCAGGGAGAGAGTGAAGAAAGAACTGTAGGCAACCACAATGCTGAAAGATTTGGGCAGAGGAGAAGCTAAGAGGCAGGCGGAAAGGAAGAGCCAGAGGAGGAAAGCCAAGCACGCGAACGTTTCTCCAGAGCCACAGTGCCAAGTGATGTTTTAAGATCCACTTTTTTAAGATTTTATTTCCTTTTTAGAGGAAGGGAGGGAAAGCAACATGTGCGAGAGAAACATTGGTTGGTTGCTTCTCACACGCCCTTAACTAGGGGTCTGACTGGCAACCCAGGCATGTGTCCTGATGGAGAATTGAACCAGTGATCTTTTGGATCACAGGCCAGCGCTCAGTCCACTGAGCCACACCAACCAGGGCTAAGATCCATTTAAATTAGCATTACAGAGCATTGGCTGCTTTCATCAACCTAGGAATCATGGGCCAGAACCAAAGTCCATTTAGAAGGTGGTGAGCTGGGGCCAGACTGAAGTGCTTGAGGGGTGGGAAGCAGAAGCCCTTTCTGGGTCACGTGGTCTGGGAGGAGAGGAGATGGGATGGCATCTGCGGGAGAGGGCTGTGAGGATGGTTTCTAAAAGATGGAAGAGATTTTGAGCATATTTAAATATTGGAGAGAAGGATCTAGTGGAGAAGTTGAAGACGAGGGATGCAAGGTCACAGAGTTTTGTTCTGTTTTCTTTTTGGCATTGAGTTCTGTGTCACAGCGAACGAAAAAGCCTCCTGAAGATGTCTCACTGGTCCCCTTTGCCTCCAGGCCCCTGGCTGCTCTGTGAAGCCAATGAGTAGTGCCCGCCGGGTACAGCTGTTCTGAGCAACGCCATTGAACCAATAAATATTCCTTGTAAAGTGATTTTAAAAGCATGTTTGCAACTCCGTCCAGCCCTGCCAATTGCACCTGGTAAGTGGTCGAGGGCAGAAGACAGAAAGCTCAGCTGGTCCTTACAATCCAGGGAGAGGCCAGTGCACGTCCCAGGGGAGGGTCACAGAGGAGCAGAGAGAGGGTGGAGTCCTCAGAGACTCTCCAGCTGAGAAGGGTTTGGAAGTCCAGGCTCTTCTCCCCGAAGCAGATCTCCAAGGGCGCTGGCCTAGTTCGTCTCACAGACCAAGTGGATGACAGGCCACTTACAGACAAGAACGTCACAGTGGGTCAAAACTGTAGCTCAGAGAGCTGCGGTTACCGTGTAACTTGTTTTTCCTGTTACACAATAAGCTGGATTTACATAAAGTAAAACTTTCTGGTACACAGTTCTGGGAGTTTTGACAAATGTGTACAGTTGTATAGCTACCACCAAAGTCAAGATACAGAACAGTTTCATCACTTGTCCCCCAAATATGAGGATTCTGCATCCTCATATATTATCCTCATTTTAAGACCAAAATACTGAAGAAAACAACTTCAATCAGAGATGGTTTGAGATGCTTAAGCAGTCACCTGACAAAATTGTTTTTAAAAAAGTGGTGTGGCATTCTAATTGCCAGTGTGGGATGCACTTGAAAACATGCCTTTTAAAAACCACTTCACAAGCAGTATTTATTGACTTAAATGGTGCTGTAGGAAGCTCGCTCCAACCTGTTCTAAGCAAATCAAGTAGATGCAGTTTGATTAGTCTCTTTGAGACAAGCCAAAGGAGTGTTTTTTTCAAGGTGTAAAACACATAAAACCCACCATCTTAACCATTTTTTAAAATACTATTTAATAGACTTTATTTCTCGAGCAGTTTCAGTTTCACAGCAGAATTGAGTGGAGGTACGGAGATTTCCCATATCCCCTTCCCTCCACAGAGGTACCCCGCCCCCACGGTTATCCCCACCAGAGGCGACTCTTGTTATGGTTGATGGCACTGACACCCGTCATCACCCATAGTTGACATAAGGCTCACTGTTGGTGACATAAGGGACACATGTATGAGGACACACCCACCACTGTAGTGCCGTGCAGAGTATTTTCACCACCTCGAAACCCTCTGTGTGCCACTTACTCTTTCCTCTGCCCCCAGCTCCTGACAACCACTGACCTTACTGTCTTTCAAGTTTTGCCTTTTTCAGAATGTCATGTAGTTGGAACCTTACTTTTCAGATTGGCTTCTTTCACTTAGTGATGAGTGTTTAAGTCTCCTCCATGCCTTTTCATGACTTGATATCTCGTTTTTTTTTAAATTGCTGGATAATATTTCATTTTCTAGATGTACCACTTTATTTCCCCTACTGAAGTGTGGCTTGGTGGCTTCTACGTTGTGGCAGATAGAAATATAGCTGCTGTAAATATCTGTGTGCAGGTTTTTGTGTGGACGTAAGCTTCCAACTCACGTGAGTAAGTAACAGGGAGTGAAATTGCTAGATCACTTGGGTTAGTGTGTTTAGTTATAAGAAACTGTAGAACTGTCCTCCAGACTGACAGCTCCTGCCGCTTCATGTCCTCGTGTGGGTGGCGCCAGCCGTGCTCTGGACTAGCCACCCTGACAGGTGTGGAGCGGTGGACCCTTGTTGGTTCAGTTTGCATTTCTCTGAGGATGTATGATGTGGCGCGTCTTTCCACGTGCTTGTTCGCTGTCTACATCCGTCTTCTTTGGTGAGACGTCTGTGAAGGTCTTTAAGGTCCATTTTTAACCGAGGTTTATTTTCCTACTGTCGAGTTTCAAGAGCTCTTTGTGTGTTCGGGGTAGTAATCCCTTACCAGAGGTGCCTTTTGCACATACCGTCTCCCAGTGTGTGGCTTGTGCTCTCACTGTCTTGACAGTGTCGGTCACAGAGCAGAAGCTTTTCATTTTAACGAAGTCCACCGTACTCATTCTTCCTTTCAAGGGTCATGCCTATTGGAAGAGTCATTTTCGAGCCCAAGGTCATCAGGGTTTTTCTCCATGTTATCATCTAGGAGTCTATAGTTTTGCAGTTTACATTTGTCATTTATGTCTGAGGTCCCTCTTGAGTCGTCTTCAGCATTTTCAAGCGTGCACTTCAGCGTGCTGACCGTGTGCACACTGTTGTGTGATGGGTCCTGAGAACGTCTTCATCTGCAGAACTGGAGCTCTGTGCCCACGAAATACCGTCTCCCCGCATCCCCCAGCCCCGCCTCCTGATGGTCGCAATCCTACTTTCTCTCTCTTTGAACTTGAACAGTCTTGCTGCCTCGTATGAATGGAAACACGTTGTGTTTGTCACGTGGGACCAGTGAATGCCGTCAACTTGAATTCATTGCTGTAGTACAGCCTCCCTATTGCTCTCCTAGCCGAGTAAATGCTGTTTGTGAGGCACCAGTTCTGTGCTCAGAGTCACTGTCCTGGGTTTTCCCGTGCCATGGTGAGCAGGTGAACAGCCCTTCCAACATGTTCACACCCTAATCTGTGGAATCTGTGAACAGGTTTGTGACCTTACATGGCAAAGAGGCTTTGTAGAGGTGACTTAAGTTAGGGATCTTGAGAAGGAGAGGTTATGTGGCTTATCCAGGGGGGCCTGCTGTACCTACGGGGTTCCTGTAAGGGAATAAGGGCACATGAGAGTCAGAAGGGGTTGGGACGATGGCACAGGGTTCGGCGTGATGTGGGACCGTGCACCAACCGATGGGCAGAGTCTGGAAGCTGGAGAGAGTGAGGACATGGGCTCTCCAGGAAAGCCCGCTGACCCACATTGGATCAGAACTGTAAGATAATACATTTGCATTGCTTTAAGCCACAGAGTGTGTGGCCGTTTGTTGCAGCAGCAATGGAAGACTAATAGTGCACAGGCACTCTCCCATTCGCACCTCATGACATGACTGAAAGTTGGGTTCGTTTCCATGCTGTGGAGGGGAAAGGCGTGACTCAGGTGGGTCAGGATTCAGTTGTGAAACACGGCAAGTAATGGGGCCTGGATCTGAAGGGAAAGCTGGCTGCTCTGAGCCATGGGCTTCGGGTCCCCACACCCGCTCCTCTAAAGTGAAAGCTGAGTTCCACTGTGGATGTGGGCTGCCATGGTGCCAGGTAGCTGACAGCAGTTCGTCCCTGGTAAGGACACATGGTTTTTGGAAGGAGAGATGGATGTGAAACAGTGAAGTGTCCTGCCTGGGGGTGGCTGAAGATTAGTCCCTGCTGTCTTTCTCCTTTTGAAAAATAAATGAATCGCACTCCTGAATATTTTTTGTTTGTTTCAACAAATCCCTCTGTCAGAGTTTTTGGTTGATGGACATGCATAAGTAGTTGTGTATTAGCCAGAGTTCCCAGAGAAACAGAGCCAGTAGCAGATCTACCTGTGTATCTGTCTGTCTGTCTATCCGTCCATCCATGTATCTATCTGTCTGTCTGCCTATCTATCAATCAATCAAGACTTGTTAGAAGGAATTGGCTCCTGTGATCATGGAAGCTGAGAAGCTCCATGACCTGCAAGCTGGAGACCGAGAAGAGTGGGTGATAAATGTTCAGTCTGAGGACAGAAGACCAAGGACCCAGCTTGAATGGTCAGGCAGAGAGAGGGAATTCACCACACCCGTGCTCCACCCCTTTGTTGTCGTCAGGCCCTCAGTGGATTAGGCAGGCCCCGCTGCGGGGGGCCTCTGCTCTGCTCAGCTGCCCAGTCCAATATTCACCTCATCCAGGAACACCCTCACAGATACACCAGAATCATGTTTAATCAGATATCTGGGCACCCCATGACCCAGTTAAGTTGACACAAGGTTATCCATCACAAGTCTCGTATGGATAAATGAAAAAAACGTCCAAGTAACAATGACAGCTCAGGATCTGGAACTGGAAGCTTGCCGAGCTCAGCGGTGACCTCAGCAGGTCATTGGCTCAGTTTTGGGTCTGGAAGTGGCCTTGGAAGGAGGGCATCCTGCTGAGCTTTTTTTATAAGAGCTTGTAGTGCTAAAGCCTTTTGCTTGGCTACATAAAGCCCTTCATGGTAGTGGCCTCCGTGCCTCCCATGAATGCACAGGGCATTTATTATAACAGTAAGTTATCATATATTGAACATCTCCATGTGCTGAACACCGTTCTCAGCTTGTTTCCTGCACTCATGCGTTTACTAACACATGAGCCCCTCGTTTGACAGGTGAGAACCCTGAGGCAGGTCCCCACAGACACCAAGAGGCAGGGCCAGGCATCCCATGTGTGCATGTCGGTGCAGAGCTTGGGCCACGAACCTCCCAGTCTGACTGGCCCACCTGCAGCAGTGCGCTCCCAGCTGGGCTCTAGCGGTTGTGACTGCCCCAGGTCACGTTGCTTGGAACTTGGTGGCCACTGTGGGCTGGGTGAGTTTGGCTAGTGTTGCCCTCTACAGCCTTTTAAGATGGAACTCCCACAGATCAGCCTAGTCTCTAAAAAGAAAAGGATGGCATTCACTATGGAGTTTCATCCAGTGGGCGCCTGCTGAGTCAGCTGAGTCCCCAACTTGGGAAGCTCTCAGCTACCCCTGCTGCTTAGGAAATGGACGGGGAAGACTAGGGTTTCAGTACAGGGGACTGCTCCCTCCAGGGGCAAGGGGAAGCTGGCCTGTCTCCTCTTCCTTCGACCTGTGAAACCTTTCCTTTGTCTTCAGAATGAATCTGGGTGTTGACTTCCTGAACTCCTGAGCATGTTCTGCCCCATTCATGGTTTACCTACCAGTGGTGTTTTACTTTTACTTGTTAAAGCCACACTGGTCTAGATCAAGGCCCTAGAAGCGGATCCAAGGCAGGTATTCTTGTGACAGTGATTATTTAAGGCAGGGCTCTCCAGAAGGCACTGGAAGGCAGAAGGAAGCAGGGTGGAAAGGAGGGAGGGCTAGGGCTTGAACATGGGTGTATTCTCAAATCAAGTTTAGGTCTGGTTAATCCACAGAGGGAAGGTTCTGTAACATGAACCACACTGCAGAGCTGACCCACCTCGAGGTACGCGGTCAGCTTTGTGGACTGTGTCAATCAGTGCATGACTGTGGGGGCCCCTGTCACAGAGGGTCCCGCTCCAGACAAGAAGGGCTATGGGCTGTTGGCAGCGCCCTCTCCCTGCTGGGGCCTGGCAGTGGTTCTGACCAAGGCTGCACAGCTGCTACTCTCTGTGACTTGGTTTGATCCCCCAGTGCAGACACTGTCCCTGACACCTTCCCCACTCCCCTCTGTGTCACACAGTGCCATTACCAGAGCAGCGAGTATAGAAGCCACATCATGAGGGGGTTGATTAGACAGGAGAGGTGGCAGCCTTCCTGCTTTTGTCTTGATGAGTGGCACACCTAGCCTGGTATTCAGCATCCAGGTGTGAAAGATCAGAGGAGAGTAGGAGCGGAGCTTGGACAGCAGCTGGTCTGCAAGTGGGCGAACAGTGTGCAATGAGTTAGTGATGAAACCAGGACTGGGACTTAGGTCTTCTGGCTTCAGCCCAGGCTCTTTCCCCAAGTAGCAGCCTAACTGCCTCCTCAGAGAATGCCCTTATCATGTCTGTCCCCTGGAGCATGTTACTGCTCTCTGACAACCTGGAGGGAGCCTGTTGATGCAGGCTTGGCGAGGTGGGCACACACAGGGGCAGGTGGTCCTGGCATGGGGAAGTGCAGGGAAGTAGATGCTGGTCATGTTATCTTTCCTTCAGAAATAAGCCAGAAAATCACCAGCTGCCTGCACTCACCGCTCCGCTTCCATCGACTGAAGTGTGGTGGGTGGGATGCCCCTGCAGCCACTGGGCCCATCTTGGGTAGAGCACCCTCTGCCCAGTGGAGCCAAACCTGTCCCTGCAGCCATGGCCCCGAGGCTCAGGTGAGCCTCAGAGCCTGGCTCTGCTGCCAGCCGTGGCAGCCTCTGCATTTCACCTCTGTTCTGTCTGCCACTTTAGGTCTGACTGGGCCTGACACCATGCCAAGCTCTGGGGCCCCTCCCCTGGGCCAGTACTCTTCCACCCACCTGAGCAGCTGGGATTGGGGTTCACTGTGCACCTGCCTTCAGCATGTCTGCCACCCAGAGCCTCCTGCAGTAGCTGCCCCCTCCCCACCCTTCCCAAGTCTGGACCTCCTTGTGACCGACCGGCCTGAGCCAATCCCTTGTGATGTACCCTGCTGTACTATCTCTAATTCACACCGCGGCCAGCCCCTGCACCAGTTAGGTCCCTCAGCTCAGACTGGGTGGGGCCCTCCCTTCCATTTCCCGACCCTGGCACGGCCCGCGGCTGGACCCACCTGGATTGTGTGGGATACACGGCACCTGGTGGCAGGTCTCCTCCTCTCTTCCCTTCTATAAACCTTGCTTGAGAACCTGAAAGGTGCCAGATACTATTACCTTCTATGATAGGCATTAGGGGGAAAGGCTGAAAGAAACATGACTGTTGATAATAAGAAACTCCAAACAAATCCGGCATTCTGTTAGAAATACCACTGAAGTCTGAACATGTCTGAATCGGAGAGGCCTTTAAGTGCAGGGTGTGGGAAGACCTTTAAGTGCAGAACCTGGGAGGACCTCATACCCTCAGACAACCTCACTGGTGGCTGTGTTAGCGGGAGTGGAATTATCTTGGGAGACTGTATTATTAGTTAATGCAGACAGTTTATATACCTCCTGCACATGGAGTTGTCTTCTTAACTTTCTCTTTGATCATGCTATTTTTTAATATGAAGTTCTTTTACTTTTTTTTTTTATTCTCACCCAATGACATACTTACTGATTTTAGAAAGAAGGGAAGGGAGGGAGAGAAAGAGTGAAAGAAACATCAGTGTGAGAGAGAAACATTGATCAGTTGCCTCTCACCCCAACCAGAGATAAAACCTGAAACCCAGGTACACACCCTGACCAGGAATCAAACCTGTGACCTTTTGGTTTACAGGATCATGCTCCAACCCACTGAGCCCCAGGCCAGGGTGAGCATGCTACTTTCTTAGCGTAAAAATCACCAGTGACTTATCCTTGCCTTCAGGCTGATCAGACTTGTCTTGGCATTCAAGGCCCTTCCCAGACAGGCCCCCTGCTATTTCTAGCTGCATCTCCCCATACTAACCTATTAGACTTTCTTTTCCAACTGGCCTGGGTGACTGGCTGGCTGGCTGACAGCCAGTCTGATGTTTCATTCCTGGCTCTGTCCCCCACTTTCCTTCTGGCCGCTCCATGGGGCCACAGCTCCCTTGTGTACCAGGGCCAGCCCCTAGGTTCCAGCCGGAAGCCCATGCCACTCCTCTTTCGAATCTGAGGTTCTCACCCCTGATTGTGTGTTAGAATCACCTAGGAGCTTTGTAGAATGAGACGGGGTGGGGGGAGGAGTGGGCACCAGACCAACTTAATCAGCCTCCCTGGGGACAGCACCTGGCACTTCTCTTCAGTGGAAGCTCCCAGGACATGCTGAAGTGCTCCAGGGGCAGACCTGCTGTGGCAAACAAATACGTGTTGTGTTCACCCTCTGGCACAGTTGCTGAGGGAAGCACTGGGCAGGGCGGCAAGAGGCCATGGGTCTGAAAACAGTGCCCACACCTCATCTCCAGCGAAAAGACTGCAGCCTGACACTGCTTCAGAGAAGTCTCCTCTGTGTGTGTCTTGGAAGAAAGAGGTGGGAGGGGATAGGACACTTGACGCCATCTGTTAGGCGGTGTGTTCGTTTCCTAGTCTGTCATAATAGAGGACCACAAAGTGGGTAGCCTAAAACCAGAGAAACGGACTCTCTCGCAGTTCTGGGGGCTGGAGATCCAAAATCCAGGTGTCAGCAGGTTGGTTCCTTCTGGAGGTTCTGAAGAAGAACTCCAGGCCCCTCTCCCAGCTCTTGGGGGCTGCCCACAGTCCTTGGAGTCCATGGCTTGTAGGTGGGTTCATCACTCCACCTCTGCCTTTCCCCATGTGGCCCTCTCCCTGTATGTGCCTATGTGACCCAGTGTCCTTTGTGTGGTAAGGCCCACCCCATCCAGCAGGACCTCGCCTCAGCTAGATCACACCTGCACGGACTGTAATTCCAAACGAGGCCCCATGCACAGGTGCCTGAGGTTAGGACCTGAATGTTCTTTCAGGGGCACATAGTTCAGCCCGCCCCAGGGGTATTAGGTCTGCTCTAGCTGAAAGGGATGGATAACTTCTGGCTTAGGGGGAAGAAAGAGGTAGGTAAACTTTACCTCCCCGCATCATGTGGAGTCCAGGGAGCGACTGCAGTCTGAGTGCTGCTTCCTTCTCAGGAAGGACCTCTTCCCAAAGGCGGAGATCGACCTCCTCTGTTCTGATTCCAACCAGGTTTGCAACGTTAATCACAGAAAAGCTCTCCCACGAGGCTGTGGCAGCCCTTGGCAGCCCTTGGCAGCCCAGCGGCAGGCCTGTGCCCAGCCTTTGGAGCACAGAGCAGCCTGCCCAAATCATAACGACTGAGAAGGATGACCATGGAACTTGGGGGATGACTCTCCAAAGTGCCACCAGGCAACATTCTCTGCCTCCACCCAAATGGGGGGAGGGGGCGGCCCCAGCTGGAAGCAGCTGCTCCTGGGCCATCCCAGCTCAAGGCTGGGCAGGCACTGCCTCTGTCCACCTGCTGTTTGTGAGGTTTTTCTGTTCAGGAACCCAGCATTTGCCCTCATGTCCGCAGGAGACAAGAGCTATAAACAGGGTTGCCATAGTGAGAGAATGGGTTCAGTAGCTGTTATTTATCTAGTGTTCTGCACCCCAAGGCCCATGACCCTGAGGATGGCTGGCCATGGGGCACCACTACTTGCACCATACCCTCCTTGGGGTTCAGGGAGCTCTCCATCTCTCTAGTGCTCCAAACCTGCCTGCTCGTACCTATCAAGCACAGGCAAGCAAGGAGCTGAACACATTTCCCTGGGTCCTGACCGCATTAGCATCCCACTGCCATCACTGTCAACATCTGACCTGGATAAGGCTCCCCCTCCCCGCACCCAGCCCCCCTCCTCTGCTGCTTCTCCAGCTTCTCCGCAGGGTTCCTTGACCACAGGCAGCAGAGCTGGAAAAACATAGTATGGAGGGCCAGACCTTCATTTTCACCCTTGCTTACCCTGGGGCAAGGTTGTGGGGAGGTGGGAGCCCCTGTGTGTACTGGGTTCAACTGCTGCCCTGCTGGGTGCCTCTCCTCCCTGTCACTGGTGAGTGTGGCCCCAGGCTTGGGGGGTCTCCACCCACATTTCCTCTGCAGAACCCCCCAGAGAGTGAAACAAAACATTGATGTTCTTGCCACCGCCAACAAGATAGTGATAGCAGTCACCCCATGTGCCAGGGGCTGTTTAGTTCTTTCAGATAAGTAGCTCGTTCACTCCTTCTTCCTAAAAGGAGATCCCATCCCTGCTGTTCGGATGAGCACACTGAAGTCGCCCACACGCTCTGGGCAGCTCAGGCTGGGAGGTGGCAGGGAAGGGTGGAGAGCTTCGGAGTCTTGCCTTCTCCTCCTGACGTCATCGGCCCCTCTCCCCTGCTCCCAACCATCCCCCATAGCCATTTTTCTTAGATAGAAAAAAAACCTTTCTTTGTTCACTACTAGTTTTTATTTTTTAACAAATTACCTTCCCCTTATCCTCATTAATTTCTTCCTTTTGATTTCCTTAAGCTTATTTTGTCAGAGGTAAATATTCTCAGTGTAATTTTCTAACCAATCTGTCATGTCAGTCTTGAGTTTCTCTTTGACCCAAGAGTTAAAGAGAGTTCTAACATTTCCAAGCAGTTAACATTTGTTATTAATTGCTAGTGATTTTTCTTTCGAATGGTGTGGTGGAGGGTGGGTGGGGAGCTGCAAGTGTGTGTGTGTGTGTGTGTGTGTGTGTGTGTGTGTGTGTGTGTTTAGAAGAAACCTGCTACTTGACCGGTGCTGCTTGGCCCAGCTGTGCTAGGGCATCCTGTTGGACTCGGCAGGGAACACAGAGGTGGGCAGGGCAGCCTCGTAGAGCATCAGATCCCAGTGACATGCTTCATGTCCAGTGCTCTCTGTTTCTGTTTTCCCCTGTTGAGACAGTACTGATGTGTAACATCGTGTTAGCTGTGGGTGTACAGCGTGATTTGATACATGTATACATTGGGTCACCACAGGGCATCTAGTTGACATCCATCACCACAGAATTACAATTTTTTTCTTGTGATGAGAACTTTTAAGATCTACTGTCTTAGCAACTTTCAAATATACAATTACTAGTATGTTCATTACTAGTTTTTATTGTATTGCACCTACTTATTGTGGTCTGTACAATTTCTACTTTTGAAATGTATCAAGCTTTTAAAAAGAATATATATTCTCCATAAAATTAAATACAGAGCTCTTAAAACTATAAAACACTTACTAGAAAAAATAGAGGGAAAGCTTCATGACCTGGGATTTGGCGATGATTTCTTGGCTATGACACCAAAAGCACAGGCAACGAAGACAAAAAGACGTAAATTGGACTTCATCCAGATTAAAAACCTCGCCATGGCCTGGGGTCTGTGTGGGAGGGGACTGGTTGGCGTTTCCTCTCACACACTTCTCTCTCTCTGTCTCTCTCAGGTCAGCAAATATATCCTCAGGCGAGGATTAAAGAAGAATTTAAAACTTTTGTGTTTCAAAGGGCACTATGAGCAAAATGAAAAGGAAACCCACAGAATGGTAGAAAATATTTGCGAATCATATTAGGGCGAACAAGGGTGTAGACAAATTGGAATCCCTTGTGCCTCACTGGCAGGAATATAAAATGGTACAGCTGCCGTGGGAAATAGCATGTGGGCTCCTCAGAAAGTTAAAGAAGTAACGGTCTGTATGATCCAGCAATCCTACTTCTGGAGAATATGAATATATATATATCCCTAGACGAATTGAAAGCAGGGACTCAAACGTGGTATTTGCATGCCTATCCTCATAGCAGAACTATTCACAATAGCCTAAAGGTGGAAACAACCCAAGTGTCCACCAACAGATGCATAGGAAAAATGCAGTGTGTGTACATACGATGGACTATTATACAGCCTTAAAAAGGAAGGAACTTTTCACGCACGCCTCAACATGTGTGTAGGAGCCTTGAAACCGTTATGCTGTGTGGAAGGAGCAGTTGCAAAAGGACAACTATTGTATGAGTCCACTTCTACAAATTTCACCTGAAGTAGTGAAATTCAGAGTCGGAAACAGGAGGCTCGGGCCAGCAGCCATGAGAACGGGAGCCACTGTTTGATGGGTTTGGAAAGACAGAAGTGTCCTGGAGACGGACGGTGGGGGTGGCTGCACAACACCGTGAACACCCTTGATGTCACTGAGCCTCACAGTCACAACTGGCCAAAACACTACATTTTGTTATGTGTATTTTACCACAATAACAAAAGCTCTTAAACCAAGTTAATTTCTTTCTACAAGTCTTGTATGTCACCTTTTGCTTAACAGGCGTGACTGAGAGAGTTTTTTGTTAAAATCAATATGATATTTGTTTTCCATGTTCTTCAGACAGTTTTTACTTTACATAAGTTGATGGCACACTATTCTAGACCCAAAGTTTTGGACTGTTATTCCCCCCTCTCCTTTTTATAAATACAAAATAAACCTTTGTTCCACTTAGCGTTACCTTGCATTTTCTTTGGATGACATTAGTATTATCCCCTCTGCTTTCTTTCTGGCTCGTATTGCTATTACTTCTCCCTTCCTTCCTCCAGTAATAATCATGTGCCCCCGTTGTATGCTGGTATCGTTCCAGGTGCTGATGATGCAGCAAACAGAGCAAACCAAATCTTCACCCTCCTGGAACTTACACGCTAGTGCCAGGAGGAAGTAAACACAAAGACGAAGAGCACAGCATAGTGTCGTGGACGCTTTCTGTGTGAAATGCGCTGCACACATCGGCAGGCAGGGACGTGGCAGCGGTGCAGCGCGGGCCCATGTGAGATAATTACGCAGGGACTGCCTTGGATTCAGGACCCACCTGAATGTGCGTCCGTGTGTGGCAGAGGCTTGGGGGGCTCACAGGGACGTCCACGTTTGAGAAGCACTTCTTAGACTCTAGGAGAGCTAGGGAGAAAAAGTAGGCAGTGAAGGAGCGAGGAAGGCCTCTCTGGGGACAGAGCCTTTGAGGAAGGAGCGGGTGAGCTCTGCAAGTCTGAAGGAAGGCGCTGCGGCACCTGGAAAGGCCCGCGGGCGCTGAGGTAGAGTCAGTTCCAGGAGGCTGGACCGAGAGGGCCGTTAGCCTTTGGAAGGAGGGTCCCGACGCATCCTCACTATGAGCTTATTCCAGGCCTCGGTTTGGGGTGTGCCTGGCAGCACTCTCTCTGGCTGCCGTTTGAGTGGAGCTGCAGGCCTCAGGCGCAGGAATGCGGGGCGTGCCCGGCTGGTGTGTCCTGGGAACACTCACAGGTACACTTGTCTGCCTGGGGTTTCTGCCACGCATCCTACTCCCAAGGCTTTTCTGTCTTTGGCTTTCTTTTTAATGTGCGCATTCCTCTTTTAGATCAGCCAGACTTGTAGCAGAAGAAACCCCAGGGTGAGATTTCGGACTGTTGCCACTCTCTTGGCTTCCTTCCCTAAACTCCTCCTCTCAGTCCAGCTACCGAAACTTTGATAAGAGTAGTCCAGGAAAGCGCATCTCAAACGGGGGCGACCGAGAAACATCCCCCATGACAACTTGCCTGTGGTTTCTGAGCAGCAGGGCGGTGGAGCGCGGCCTGGGTACGGGTACGCGCCCGGCCGAATGCGGATCGGCCGCCCAGCCTGGGACTCCGGACAACTTCCTGCACCCCTCGCAATTTAATTTCCTCCCCTGTGAAAAGAGACGATGGCCCAGCCTCGCGGAGTTGTTTGGCGGACCCCTTGAGATCGTTTACAGGAAAGCATTTTGTAAGTGAAGTGCTAAATGGCAGCTCCAGGATTTTGGCTTCAGGACTAGGGTCTGGACCCGCCCATCTGGCTTCTGTCCCGGGGTTGCCTTCCCGCCATTCGTGCCTGCGCGTTCCCATTCTGCGTGGGCAGCCTCAGGCTTCCCTGGGGAGGCAGGCAGGGGCGTGGGGGGCAGCCCCTGACCGATTGGCTGGGACAGGGGTGGGACGAGCGGTGACGCCTGGTGCGGGAGAGGATGCACCTCGGGGTGCTGGGGTGCAGGGGCCGCAGCTGGGGCGAGGCAGGAAGGGAGCGGATGGCTAGTGGGGAGGGAGAGAGGCGCAGGGAGGGGAAGGGAGGAAGGGAGGCGGGAGAGCGGCAGGGCGCCGGGACCAGAAGAGGGAAAGGACAGGGCGGGGAGGGAGAGAGCGAGGGGGTGGGAGGGAAGGAGATGGGCAGAGAGTGGGGTGGGAAGGGGGAGGGGATGGGGCGGGGACCTGGGCTCAGCGGGGCTGGGCCGTGCCCCTCTCCTCCCGCGCTCCTTGGGGCTTGGCGAATCTGGACTGGCTCTTTAGGGGAGGAGACGGAGCCTGAGTGCCGGGAGGAAGGGCTCCGACCGGCCTGTGAGTGCGCACCGAGCGCAGACTGCATGGGCCAGGCTGGGTTGGCAGGCGCAGCGGACGGACGAGCTCGGCTCCCTAGCAGTGGCCGCAGCAGGAGGTTTCCGGCCACAGCATGATTCTGGGCATCTCGGTTCTTCCCCAGCCCTTCCTACAGCTCTCACGTCCCTTGTTGGGTGGACAGCACACGGGAGGGGAGGGACATCGCGGCCCAGCCCGGGCTCTTGTTGCTGGGTGAAGGGGAGGGGAGGGCGCTCGGTGACTCCCAGCGGCGCCTTCCGCTCAGGGTGAGTGGGGCCGGTGAGTGGGCGTTGGAACTGGGATACCGGTCACCAGTAGGACCCCGAGGGGGCAGGCCATTGGGGAGTCTTGACAGCAGTCTGTCCGCGGGGTTTGCCAGCATCAGGACGGAGAAGGCCTGGGCCTTGAAGATGGGGCAATCTGCCAAGCAGAGTTGTGGGTACCCCGGGCCGAGGGAATGAGGTGATCAAGGCAGCAGCCAGGGCCTTGCTGGGATCCAGGACTGGAGGAGTGGGAGGGCCCCTCTCAAAGGTCCTGGGCCAGCCCAGAGCCCAGCAGCGCCCACCTAGTGCGAGGTGGGTGCAAGGAAGGCTGCGGCCCTCAGTGTGACCCGGCATGAGTAGCCTCCATGTCCCCATCTGTGGGTGGGACAGTATCTCACCGTGGTGAAGATTTATAATACACGTAAACCTTGTAGAGCCTTTCCCAGCAGAAGTCCTTTTCCCTCTGGGAAGGGGGAAATGAGCTGTGAGGCTCCCTGGACGCTGTGCAGACACTGCTAAGAGCCCCACAGGGTCCAGCACTTGTGTGCTCAAGGGTGGCGCAGAGCCAGCGCCTGGCCCAGCGGGCCATCTGTGTCCCGCGTGCACAGTCCCTTAGACACTGGGCCTGCATTATGACTTACGGTCTTTGTTTATTCTTCGTTGGGACACGTCCGTGATGGGTTCAGCATTCTAGCTTTACTGGCAGCAGCACAGTTGGGTGTGACAGGCGGAACCCCAGAAGTGCCACAACGGAGCCGCAGGCAAAATGTGTGGCACCAGGCAGGCCCTCTGTCAATGAGACAGTGGCACAGGGCACAGTGAGGTGCCTGCGGTCACACAGCTGTAGATTGGACTTTGTGGCATTTGGATCTCTCTGAGTCACTAAAGTGTTTTGAATGCCCTGGTAGGTCATGTCCATGACTCAGTTTCCTCACCTGGAAATCAGGAGTGAGGACACTGTACAGCTCCTCTCCGGGAAGGTGCGGTCCTAAATAGCTCCTCCCACGTTGGGGCTGTTGATGGGTGGAACTGTCATTTTTGTGGGATGGAGTAGGAGCGCCTCCCAGTGAGGTCAGAGCCCTGGCATGGCTGAGGCACACAGAGGAGCCTGGCAGGGAGGGTGGCACTGCCAAAGGGCAGGAGGAGGAAGTGGCAGACTTGACAGAGAGTAACACCATCATACTGGGGTTTCACCCCGGGTGGAGCTGGGCTCTGTGATCCCCAGGACACTGGCCAGGGCAGGTGAAGCTTCTCTTTGTGCCAAACGTGGGGCAGTGATTCAGGAAGCAGCTTGACTGGTGGAACAGTCAGGGCTGAGCCACGGAATGTGGTCAAAAATGCAAGCAGTGTGTTCGTCACTGCAGGTGGGCCCTGCTTTGAGGACAGGCTCATTCTTGGATGAACTGTCTCTCCTCAGAACTTCACATCATGGAACGCCAGGCAGGCTTGGCTGGTGTCAGCTGTGGAATATCATGCAAACGTCCCCACGTACCTCACAGGGGCGCTGAGTGAGAGAGATGGCTATGAGGCCTCTCTTCCTTCTGGCTAGGCTGTGTCTTCCTTCTCTTGGCATCTCTGCTGCCTGCTGCTGAGCAAGCCCATTCCAGTCTTTATACCAACTTCCAGGCTATCCCCCAGACTCACACCCAAAATATTCTCCCCTGCACCAGTCAATCCTTCCGTTCTCCAGATCTAGTCAGCCCTATGGCCACTGTTAGTCCTTCCCTGACAGCTGTGCCCTATTCTGTAACCTCATAGAATTTGGTGTCATTCCACACGCATTGTGTATGTGATTGTGAATTGCCTGCCATCGTTTTATGCTTCTGAGTTTTGCCTCCTCATCCAGACAGTTTTGGGGGACAGAGATGCTACCAGATGTATCTTTATATTCCTACATCACCCAGACTGAGGCTGAATGCTGTTCAGACACTCACTAGATACTTGCTGGTATAACCGCTAGGTTGCAAACCTGTCTTCTTCCCTCCCCCTCTGGCTGGGATGGGACACATATGTCCATCCCTTCCTGGAGCCTGGCCCATTCTAGGCCAGAATACTAGATCGCTTCTGGGTCAGATGGAGAAAAGGGTAGAGACTGTTAGTCTAACATACCTGAGCTATGCTTGAAAAAAGCAGGCAACTTTATCAGGTGTTTTCGTTGTCTTTCCGGTATAGCTAACAGCCTCCCACCCCAAAACTCAGTGTCTTAAAACAACCACGTACTTGTTCATAGCCTGCTGTCTGGGTGGTTTTGCTGCACATTTTTGCCTAGGGTCCTGTATGTGGTGTAGCCAGATGGGAGCCCAGCTGGGGAGGGACTGGCCACCTCATATGGCTGGAGAGGGAGGCACTGGCCATCAGTGGGAGCCCCTCCATTCTCCAGGGATCCTCTCATTCCTTTCGTAGGCCACACTGCTTCTTAACAGCATGATAGCTGAGTCCCCAGAGGACTTTATAGCCCAGGCCTAGGAGTCATTCAGTATCACCTCTTGACATGGACACCAGCCCACAGTGTCTGTGGCATTATGGATGAAATGAGACATTCACACAGACTACCGAGTCCTGTGGAGAAAAAAGGATGGCACGGCTATTCTCTCAAGAGGAGATCACCCTGACCCTTGCCTTGACAGGTTTTTATTGGCTTTCAATTTGCACAGGAATACAGGTAAAGCTCATTAATCATTGTCAGGCAGTAAGGATCAAACAACAGATGGTATTGATAAAGAACTACGAGGACTTATTCTGAGGCAGGGTCTGTTAGCCAAAGGGCTACAAAACTTTGGGAAACAAACTCATTTCCTGCTTGGACCCTTATCATTCAATTGAGAGCATTCTTAGCAAAGCAGGTTTCATAGGATTTTATGTATTCTTTCTTAGGCCTGATCACCTGGACGCCCTTTCCAGCATAGAGCTGCACCACCCTGTCATTGTTTCAGGCTTAAGTCAGGCAGGGGAAGTAAGGCAGCCAAGAGATTAGGAGACTTCTCTCGCAAACTGAATGAGGACTCAGGCTATGTCAAAGCTGAGGGGTGAGGGTCCATCACCCCCTTTTGCTATAGCCCCCCAAGTCCTTCCCTGGGGCCTCCCTGTGATTGTGCCTGTCTTAGGTCATTCCCCCCTTGGGGAATCTTACCCATCATTGGCTAACCAATCAAGCACTGGGGGCCAGTTATGAGTGAAGTAAAAGGAATAGAAGTGGTATTCCTGCAGGGAGATAAGCTTTGTCTCAGTGGCTTATGGTCTGAAGGTTGCTCACTCAGCCTTAGCCATGGAGGGGGTTACAGCTTCTGAAATCAGTCAGGGTGATTCCCAACAACCTCTCCTGCATTCTACTGACTGAAAAAGTCAGAAGGCCAGGCAAGACTCAGTAGAAGGGTGTGGACCCCTTCTCTTGATAGGAGGAATGGCAAAAGTCACACTGCACAAAGGCATGCAATGGGAGGGACTGTTGTGGCAGTTTTTGAAGCAAACTAGCTCATCAAAAAAGCCATGTCTTGCCCTGGCTGGTGTAGCTCAGTGGACTGAGTGCCGGCCTGAAAACCAAAGGGTCGCTGGTTTGATCCCCAGTCAGGATACATGCCTGGATTGTGGGCCCTGTTGCCAGTTGGGGGTGTATGAGAGGCAACCAATCAATGTTTCTATCCCTCTGTCTCTCTAAAAATAAGTAAATAAAATTTTAATAAAAGAAAAAGAAAAAAGAATCCAAAAAATTGAGGATAGTGTAAGGAGCCTCTGGGACAACTTCAAGTGTACCAACATTTGTATTGAGGAGGTGTCAGAAGGAGAGCAGAGAGAGCAAGCAATTGAAAACCTATTTAAAAAAATAATGATGAAAAAGTCCCTTAACCTGGTCAAAAAAATAGACTACAAGTCCAAGAAGTACAGAGAGTCCCATTCAAGAGGAACACAAAGAGGCCCACACCAAGACACATCATAATTAAATTGGAAAAGGTTGAAGACAAAGAATTTTAAAAGTAGCAAGAGAAAAGTAGTCCATTACCTAAAAGGGAGCTCCCATAAGACTGTCAGCTGATTTCTCAACAAAAACTTTGCAGGCCAGAGGGGATTGGCACAAAATATTCAAAGTGATGAAAAGTAAAGATGTACAACCAAGATTACTGTACCCAGCGCAGCTGTCATGTAGAATTGAAGGACAGATAACGAGCTTCCCAGACAAGACAGAACTAGAGGAGCTGCCATCACCACCAAAGCAGTATGACAAGAAATGTTAAAGGGTCTTCAGGAAGGAGGAGGAGGAAGAAGATAAGGTATCAAAAATACCAATAATAAAATTGCAATACATACATATTCATAAACAGTTACTTTCGATGCAAATGAATTAAATTCTCCAACCAAAAGGCGTACAGAGGCTGAATGGACAACAATATAAGCTCCTCACACATATTGTCTACAAGAGACTCACTTCAGATGAAAAAACATAGACTCTAAAGGGATGGAAAGAAGATATTTTATTAAAAGAGAAAAAGAAAACTGGGCCCTGACCAGTGTGGCATAGTTGGTTGGGTGTCACTCTGCAAAGTGAAAAGTCACTGGTTCAATTCCCGGTCATGGCACATGCCTGGACATCTGCGGGTTTGGTCCTGAGTCAGGGTATGTACGAGAAGCAACCAATTAATGTTTCTCTCTCAAATCAATGATTTTCTTCCTCTCTTTCTCCCTCTCTTCTCTCTCTTAAAAAACAAAAAACAACTGGGGTAGCAATACTTATACCAGACAAAATAGACTTTAAAGCAAAGGCTGTAACGAGAGAAAGAAGGACCCAGCAATATCACTTCTGGTATTTATTTGAAAAAACCAAAACACTAAATTGAAAAGACATACACATCCGTGTGCTCACTGCAGCATTATCTGCAATCGCCAAGATGTGGAAGCAGCCCAGTGTCCGTCGGTAGATGAGTGGGTAAGGAAGGGGAGCATATATGCAGCAGAATGTGACTCAGCCTTAAAAAAGAATGCAGTCTTGCCATCTGCAACAACATGGATGGATCTACAGGGTGTTGTGGTGAGTGAAATAAGTCAGTCACAGAAAGGTAAGTGCCAGATGATTTCTCTTACAGGTGGACTCTGAAAAAAACAAAATAAACAAGCAGAACGGAAACGAGCTCATAGATACAGAGGACATTTTGGTGGTTACCGGATGGGACAGGGGATGAAGGTGGGTGAAAAAGTGAAGGGGCTGAGCAGTACAGATTGGTAGTTACAGAACAGTCAGGGGCTGTAGGGTACAGCGTAGGGACTACAGTCAACGGTACCATAATACCTATGTATGGTGCTCGATGGGTATTAGATTTATTGGGCTGATTACTTCATAAGTTATATAAATGTCCCTCCCTCTTACTCTCCCTCCCTTCCTTTCTCTCAAAAAATATTAAAAAGCTGGGTAGCAATACTTATACCAGCCTAGGCATGTGCCCTGACTAGGAGTCTAACCAGTGACCCTCTGCTTTACAGTGTGACACCCAACTGACTGAGCCACACAGGTCAGGGCTCAGCTTTTTTTTTTTTTTTTTTTGATATCTTTTCCCATCCCTTCACAGTCTATGTGTGTCACTAGATCTGAAACGAGTGTGTTGTAGGGAACATACTAAGGGACTTGGTTTGTTATCTATTCAGTCATGGTTTATGCCTTTTGGTTGGAGTACATAATTCATTTGCACTGAAAGTAATTGTTTATAGATATGTATTCATTGTCATCTTATTATTGATGCATCAACTGTAATTTAAAAGTAAAAAAGATTAAACAAACAAAAACCCCCATCACCTCCCATCCTACTACCCGAGAATCGGAAAGTTAACCTGTCAGGTGCAGCCATGTCTTTCCTTCTGCTCTAAGGCAGCCTCTCTGCGTCTGTGTGCACAGGGCCCCCAACACCCGCGGCCTCCTGTGCCCTCTGGCCTATGCCCTCTATGGGAGGAGACCAGATCTCTCCAGTGGACGGCACGTGCAGCTCAGCTACCTCTGGGGCAAGCTCTGGGGAAGTTCTGGAAGCTGTCACACTGCAGGGTACCAGGAACTTTGCTCTCCCTGCTCAGGAATCAAAGGAGACAGCACTGTCAGTTTCAGGGGCTGAGGTGACATGCGAGCTTCAGGGGGTCGCCAGATGAAAACACAACCTGGCAGATACGGACCACCTGCCCTGTGCTGAGCCCTGCCTGTGCAATTTTTAGTGGCTGCCTAACTTACTATAAGACTAGTTTGAGAATATTCTAGGCACATCTTATCCTCTCCCTGCCCCAGCCATCTGTCCTAGGAGCACTGGTTCTTTATAGCAAAGAATGGCTTTAGAAACTGAGATTTGCTCCTTGGAATTGGGGAATTGCCACTCCCAAGCCCTCTAGGTGAGCAGAGCTAGGGATATACTGAAGATACATTCATATGATTACATCTACACACAAATACTTATTTCTGTAGCTACCTGTACTGTTGAAAACAATGAGCTCATGCCATCATCTTAAACTAGCCTAGCACCTGGGACTCATTCTCATTTTCTCCCTTTCTTTATCATTCTTTTCTCCAACAAGGAAAGCTGGCTCACATTCTCTCAGTATGACTACTTATTTATCAGCCCTGTCTATGTGACCAGTCTCCCACTGGTACGCCCCTCAAGGGACATGGTGCCCCTGGCTTGGGCGCTAGCACCCCACTCACACATACAGCTGCCTTCCTTACCCTTCCTGGGTACTGATGTCCCCTGCCATCCCCACTTCCTGCATGTCCTCTGTCCTTGCTGTGCTTGGGTTGCATCACCCCATGCCAAGCACCCCCTAACTGCTGTGGGTGCTCCTCACCATACTCAGTGTCTGAACACCCCACACTGAGTCAACCCTGGCCTTCTACCTTCATGCAAACCTGTTTGGGTTGAAGTGGGGGATCCGGTATTTGGTCTAGATCCCTCCTCCCACCCCCTATGTGGATACCTACGTTTCTAGACCTCACCCCAGGGGGCTAGTTTATTCAGTAAGGGAAGGGAAGAGAAAGAGACACATGTGACGTCTTAAGTGGGTCTCTCAACAGTAAAATGCGCTCTACTACGTGGCTGTGAGAACTGTGTGAGATGACAAACGTGAAGTGCTCCCAGCGCAGGGCCCCGCTGTGGGGAGCACTGGGTGCCGCGTGCCAGCGGCACTGTAGATAACCTTCCCATCTTACTGTGTCACTTAGGGGAATACATTAGAGGCCCAGAGCAGAGAACAAAGGCAGGGAGAGTGGATGAGATGGCAGACTATCAGGATAGGAGGACTGACCCTCCTTCGGGAGAGCGAAGCCCCCATTGCTGTTGTCCTTTGGTATCCATGGGAGATGGTTCCAGGACCCGGAGGGAGCTGAAATCCATGGATGCTCAAACCCCTTCCGTGAAGCTGTGTGGTGTTTGCAGATAATGTACACATATCCTCCGTGTACTGGAAATCACCTCCAGATTACTTATCAGACCTAATGCAAAGTAAATGCTGTGTAACTATGTGTCCCACTGTACTGACTGGGGAATAATGACGAGAGAAAGAAGTCTGTACGTGGCGGGTGCAGACTTAACCATCCGAGGCCCAACTATAGAGTACACATCAGCAACATTGTAACACTGCTTTGAACAGTTTCCAGCCGTGGTCAGTTGTATCCGCATACGTGGAACTGGTGGACATGGAGGGCTGACTGTATGTTGACTGAGTGAAAATATATAAGTAAGAAGGAACTACTGAGGAAATTTTCTAATGTGTTAAAGTGGTTATTATTTTGGTGGGATTATGTAACTAAAATATTTTGTTTGTGGTTTCCATCATGTATTCAATAAATATGATCCAAACTTAGAAAAGATTGTTATCAAGGGACTCTGGTTAACTTCAACATAAATAATTGAAAACTGCTCTCAGCCCCAGCAATTGGGGTGCATTCTTTCTCCACCAGGCAGGTTCTGGGGTCACATGTGCCTGGACTCACAGCTTGCTCTGCCATTTCCAGCTGGGTAACCCTGGGCAAGTGAATTAACTTCTCCTCCTTTGTTTTTGTTTTATAAAATGAGGAGTCTTACAGTGCCTAATTCAAGCACTGGGCAAAGAAGAAGCACAGGAAAATGTTAGCTATTCCTGTTGGTATTTCACAGGAAGGAATGTCCTGAGTGGTTCCGCATGTCTCAGAGTAAAGGATCCCTTCTTCACTGACTGGCCTTAGCACTGCTTCCCTCCCGCTGGTATCTGGACACTCACCCAGAGACTCTGGCAGCTCCACCTCCTGTGGCAAAATGAGGTCAACTGGAGGCAAAGGTGACAAACCAAGGCAGGGGAAGTGTTTTCTTCACTTCTTGGTTGGGATCCAAAGAGATTAGTTTCTTAACTGACTCAGGCTCCTGAGGTGAGGACACCAGGGCTGGGACCCAGAGGGCAAGTAATACAACTCTGTCTGAGTTGATGACCAGTTTGGGAGTCACTCTTTCATTTATTCACTCATTCATTCATTCATTCATTAATTTCACTCATTCATTCAGTCATTAATTTCACATCTATTTATTAAATCCTTATTATATATCAGGCACTGATGTAGGCAAAGGGATACAACCATTAAAAGGCAGTTAATTAGCTTTGGCTGGGTAGCTCAGTTGGGTTAGAGCATCATCCTGATATGCCGAGGTTGCAAGTTTGATCCCCAGTCAGGGCACATACAAGAATCAACCAATAAATGCATAAATAGGTGGAACAACAAATTGATATTTCTCTTTCTATATCTCTCCCTCTTCTATGCCCGCCTCTAAAATCAATAAATAAAAAAATGCAATTAAAGATATATTAAGATTAAAAATATAATTAATAAGGAACTTGAACAGTACACCCATGTTTGTAGCAGCAGTATTTATAATAGCCAGAAGGTGGAAGCAATCCAAGTGTCCATCGATGGATGAATGGATAAATAAAATGTGTATATACATACAATGGGATATTATTTAAACTTAAAAAGGCAGGAAGTCCTGGCATATGCTACAACGTGGAAGAACCTCAAGGACAGTGTGCTAAGTGACAAAATGACAAACACCATACGATTCTGCTTATGTGAGGTCCCCAGAGCAGAAAGAGATTCGTGCAGACAGAATGCAGGATGTTATCTGGCAGGGGTGGGGGAGGGGTGACGGACGTCATTATAATGGGGACAGCATTTCAGTTTGGGATGATCAGAAATCCTGGAGCTGAAAAAGTGTGATGGATGCACAATACTGTGAATGTATTTAATAGCACTGTGCCACACACTTGAAATGGCCAAATGGCAAGTTTTGTGACGTGTATTTTACCACTGTGTATGTTTTAAAGGGCAGTCAGGGAATGGTTCCATGCTGCCAGTAGGAAAGCCAGCAAATCTCTTTCTCTGGTTTTGTTCTTAGTGTCATCGTATTTAATAAGAGAGGTTGACTGGGTGCTTCTGAGTGTATAGTCTAATGTTGCCATGGTAACCACAATAAGCAGCTGCCTGGGAAGCAGGATTTTACCATCAAGTCAACAGGGTTCGCCCTACCGATCTCCCTCCCATTTGCTCCATTCTCTGAGCTGCCACACGGAGAACTAAACATCAGTCTCAAACCTCGTGCCTCTCTCTGAACCTCACTCCACCACCAGTCAGTTTGAAGTTTCCTTTCCCAAAGTGCCGTGCTCTGGTTTGTCCCCAGCAGGTCACCTTGCTCTTCTCTCCAGTCTGGGCCACATCCTCATACCTTTTCTCGTACCCTTTAATTCCCTTTCCTCCTCCTCTTACTAGCTCTTTTTCTTCCTTCAAATTCATCAGGACTCAGCTGAAACGTCCCAGCTTCCAGGGAGCCTTCCTTGCTTGACTGAATGTTGTGTCAGTTTGAGGTAGCATGTGTGTGAACTTGAATCAGCATGACAGACACAGTGGAGAAGCTTCCGTCTGTGAGGCACAGATTTGTCTTGCAACACTACTCCTGGGGAATTCTCTGGGCTTCTGGGAAAACTGCCTAATGGCCAGTGGGTCTGTTCTCTCTCCTCCAGGTTCTGTGATGGCAGGGTTGTGCCCATTCTGTCTATTTTATTAACTAGTGGGTTCCCTGCACCCAGAACACTGCCTGGCATTCAAGAAAATACTTTTGAATAAATGTATGCATCTTCCATTGACTGGACCCTTCATGTGCTCCCTGACATGTCTTATCTCGGAAAAAGAAAGGTCTCTGGACTAGCACCATATGCAAGAGCTTACCCAGGCTCTGATTCTGATGTGCCATGTGGCCTTGGCTTGTTCTTTGAACTTCCTGGTTTCTCAGTGCTCAGCTGGTAGAAATGATACCTGCTTGGGCTGACCTCAAAGGTCTCATGAGCATGGGGGGGGGTCATTTAAATAAAAGTGCTGTATGAGTAGATGTCGTGATTGTCTCTGGCCCTGCACACTCTCTGGGGCACCAGCCCTACATCAACATCTAACCTTCTACCTTTTGGCACCTGTCAGAGTTCAGTACCTCTCTACAAGCAGCTGTCCCATCTGACTTCCTATTTTTCTCATCATATTGCTATTATCTCAGTATTTTGTGTTTTGAACTTGAGTCTTGTCTCCCTCCTCCCTCTCCCTGGCTTCCCCTTTGCTGACATAAGTCTGGCCACTTCTTTCCTTTTGTTTCCTTTCCTTTTGTTAGAGAAAGCCCTTGTTTTCTCTAGCACCATCCTAGCCAGGAGTCCCTTCCTTCTTTCTGATCATTACCAAAGCTTTGGCCATCTCCTGCCTCTTGACTTTTCTGCTGCCAGGGAGATCTTCCAATGCATAGCTCTGATCATACCCTCTCGGAGAAGACTGATCAATGCTCATGCACACTGGGATGGCTACTATTTAAAAAAAACAACAAAATGAGACTTCCAGTTCAGATGGCAGCATAGGTAAACATGGCTTGCCTCCTCACACAACACATCAAAATTACAACTAAAATATAGACCAATCATCACAGAGAACTGTCAGAAATTGAGTGGAATGGAAGTCTGACAACTATGGATTTAAAGAAACCACATCCACCCAGACTGGTAGGAGGGGTAGAGATGTGGAAAGGGCTGGTCTCACATCCCCATGTGGTGGATAAAAATTGCGGACGGATATCTCAGGAATGAGGAGTTCCAGCCTCACACCAGGCAACCCCAGCCCAGGATTCCAGTGCCAGGAAGCTAAGTCTCCATAAATTCTGGCTGCAAAAATTAACAGGGATTGAGTCGGTGGAAGAAACTTCTGGATTCCCAAGCAGTTCCTCCGAAGGAACCCATACATGGACTTACTCAGACTCACTCCCTCTGAGCTCCAGCACCAGGGTAGCAGCTTGAAAGGCACTCGTGGCATACTGGGAGGAACTGAAGTGTCTGGCCTCAAGTCAGAAGCTGAGGGTCAGTTCTCTCCCAGACAGTAATGTGGGTAGAGGTCATAGTTTGTTTTCTGAACTCTCCCCCCACAGACCCACAGAGCTGGCAGGTGGGTGCCATATGTGAGACTCCATCATCCTGGCTAGCACTGTTTGCCCTGCCCTGAAGATCCCTGAGACTCTCTCATCCAATGTAATGGACCACCCCAGCTGTTAACATGACTTTTCCATATGAACGGCTGGTCTTGGCTGATGCTTCACAACTTCCTGAATCCTCTCAAAAAAGCAACAGCTGGCCTCAATGAACCCCTAGCCCCTGTACCTTTTGCTAAGGGGCCCCAGACCCAGCACTAGCAGCAACCTGCCTAAAATCACAGCTTGGCTTTGCCTGAAAATCTTCAAGCCCAGCAAGTAGCAGTCGTCTCAGATTGCTTTATAGCTTAGGCAGAGTGGCCCCGGGCAAAACACAGGTGGGGGCTGACCTTGCCCTGTACCACCTGGGAAATCCCAGGGCCTGAACACGCAGTGGACAACTACAGACCACACTGGAGCACCACCACCCTGCCCCTGCACAGGTGGGCAGAGGTTGGTGGTCAGTGGTCACAGCCAATCATTGCAGCTGACTGGCCTGGCTAAATCCCTCCCATTGACCTGTCAACAGCAATCAGAGCTCAACTACAAGAGGAGGGTGTACTCAGCCTATATGAAGGGCTCACCTTGAGTAACCAGCTTGGGTGATAGGGGAAGCGGTGCCACTGGACCCTATAGGACATCTATTGCATTAGGACACACTACCAAAACAGGGAGTCCTAGCAGCTCTACCTAGAACATAGAAACAAACACGGGAAGGTTGCCAAAAGGAGATGACCTAAAAACATGGCCCAAATGAAACTCCAGAAAAAGAAAGAAAACAAATGGAGATAAGCAAGCCATCAGATACAGAGTTCAAAACATTCATTATAAGGGTGCTCAAGGTACTTAGGGAGGACCTCAGCAGCATTAAAAAGATCCAGTCAGAAATGAAGTATACATTAACTGAAATAAAGAACAACTTACAGGAAAATGACAGTAGAGTGTATGAAGCCAAGAATCAAATCAATGATTTAGAATATAAGGAATCGAAAGTGACCAATCAGAACAAGAAGAAGAAAAAAAGAAGAAAAAAATGAGAATAGTGTAAGCAGCCTCCTGAACAACTTCAAGTGTTCCAACATTTACATCATGGGGTGGCAGAAGTAAAAGAGAAAGAGCAAGAAATTGGAAATCTATTTGAAAAAAATAATGAAAGAAATCTCACCTAATTTGGAGGAAATAGATGTGCAAGTCCAGGAAGCACAAAGATTCCCAATAAGTTGGATACAAGAAGACCATGTCTAGACACATCATAATTAAAATGCCAAAGGTTAGAGATGAAGAAAGAATATTAAAAGCAGCAAGAGAAAAGCAGTTAGTTACCTACAGAGAAACTACAGTAATACTGTCTGCTGAATTCTCAGAAGAAAGTTTGCAGGCTGGAAGAGATTGGCAAGAAATATTCAAAGTCATGAAAAGCAGGGACCTACATCCAAGATTACTCTACCCAGCAAAGCTATCATTTAGAATCAAAGGACAGATAAAGAGCTTCCCAGACAAGAAAAACTAAAGGAGTTCATCATCACCAAATCACTATTACATGAAACGTTAAGGGAACTTATTTTTTAAAAAGATCAAAACTATGACCACTAAAATGGCAGTAAATACATTATCTATCAACAACTGATTCTAAAAAACAAACCAAGCAAACAAGAAGAAACGAGACAGAATCATAGTTATGGAGAATATTTTGATGGTTACCAGATGGGAGGGAGGAGGAAGAGAGTGGGTGAAGAGGTGAGGGGATTAAGAAGTACAAAGAGGTACAGAACAGCCATGGCGCTGTGAAGTACAGTACAGGATATGGAGCAGCCAAAGAACTTATACACATGACCCATGGACATGAACAATGGTGTGGGGACTGCCTGAGAGAGTGGGGGTGCTAGATGGAGGGGGGAAAGGGAAAAAAAATTGGGACAACTATAATAGTATAACCAAGAAAATAGAGTTAAAAGAAAAAAAATAAAAACAAACCAAAACAAAATAACAAGGTTCGGCGAGGATGTGGATACACCGGACCCTTGGGCCCTTTTGGTGGGAATGTGAAGTGGGGAACCACTATGGAGAACAGTATGGCACTTCCTAAAAAGTTAGAAAAGAACTATTGTTGCAATCCCGCAATTCCACTCCGACCATATACCCCCAAGAATGGAAAGCAAGGACTCAAAGAGATATTTGCACACTCATGTTCATAGCAGCGTTATTCACAGTAGTTAAAAGGTGGAAGCAGCCCAAGAGTCCATCAACAGATGAATGGATAAGCAAAAGGTGGTGGATACATACAACAGAATGTCATCCAATCTTAAAAAGGAAAGAAATCCTGTCACATGTTACAACACGGGTAACCCTTGGAGACATTATGTTAAATGAAATAAGCCAGCCACAAAAAGACAAATGCTATATGATTGCATTTAAATGAGGAATCTGGCATGGTCAAATTCATAGAGACAGAAAGTAGAATGTGAGTTACCTAGAGTGGGGGAAGGGGCAAAAGGGGAGTTGTTTTATGAATTCAGAATTTCATTTACAAGCTAAATAAATTCTGGAGATGTGTTTCACAACAATGCAAATTACTTCATACTACTGAACTTGAATACAGTCAAGACAATAAGTCTAAGCTCTGCCCCCTGGCTTTCGAGGCCCTCCCACACCGGCTCTCTCTGCTTACCTAACCCTGACACGCCCAGCATATTCTTGCCTGTTTGTGTTGGCGTATATTACTCCTTCTAACTAGAACACAGATTTTCTCTCCTTCCCACTCTGTTGAAGTATGTTCTTTGCCTTGAAAACCCAGCTCCAGTGCTCTACCGGGCTGTTTCTGTGCCAAATACACACTGCTGTTGCTGTATGTGTGGCCCCGGCTTGGGCATGTCTGTTTGCAGCCTTCCTTCGCTGCCCCCACCAGACTGACTTCCTGAGGGCAGAGGGTATGTTTGTTCCAGCTCCCGGCGCATCTGCTCCATCCAGTCCATTCTGACTCTCCTGCCCTGTCTGTCCAAGCCTGGATACTGCCCCCACCCTCTTTCTGGTCCATGAGTGCTCAAGGGCAGAGCCTGGTTTTATTTTTACTTAATGCTTGTATTTTATTTATTTATTTTTAAGCCTTACCTGAGGACATGCTTGTTGATTTGAGAGAGAGAGGAAGAGAGGGAGAAAGAGAGAACAGAGCTTGGGTTTTACTCTTTGCCTGCCCCCAGCACTTTGTCCCAAGCCTGGCTCAGTGGGGCTGCACAAACATTTGATGGTTATAAAAATGAATGAGAATCCCATAGCCACTGGCTTGGTTGACCGTCTCCCGGTGGGGAGTTGAGAAGGAATCGGTGGAACTCATCTTTTTCCTGGTCTCCATGACTCATAAGGTCTGGGTCACAGCTGTCGTGCTCTGTCAGCATCTCTTTGTTCCAGATGGCAGATGAAGAGGATGGAAGAGCACCTCAGCCATCTCAGAGCACTGTACTTGTCACCATACTGCCACCAGCCCAAGGTCTTTTCATTATATCAGACATGCTGGCTCTAGGCTGGCTGGGTTTCTGTCCCTGATGGACTCTAAGTCTCAGCCGAATTTGGCCACATTGGAGAGCCTGGAAGCCAGCGGGTCCACTCTGGTGGGTCTGTCTGCACAGTGGCATCCTGTGTGTGTGTCCATATGCAAGCTTAGCACCTCCCTTCTTGTCTGCCTTCTCCACAGGTGCTAGTCTACAGGGGGAGCTGGGTCCATGACCCCTTGAGGGAACCAGACTTCGGGTACACAGAGGAATAGGTTCTTAGGTCTGGGCTTTTTTGGAATAGTTTAGAATATTTTTTTGATTCATTAAAAAGCAGATAAAGTGCTAAAGGTAATAGTGAAATATGGTGTAAATTTTATATTTTTGTAAAGTTTTTCATGTAAATTCACTAATTAAAAAAATCCTTTGAATAGCCACTTGCCCTTATTTTTGTGTTGCATGAGCCATGGGGAAATCAAGAGGCAAGATCTTTCAGCCAGGGCCACAATTTTCAGAGCAGCATCAGGCATCGCCTTTAAGACATGAGACAGGAGACAGGCTGGAGTTAGCCCACACGTGGGCAGCCTTCTGAAAGCGACCCTACAGAACTCTTTGGAGAAGAGCTGGTCCCCATGTGGCCATCTCAACTTCCCCACTTGCCAGCACCTTGTTCCTATTCCTGCTCCTTAGTTCCCACTCTGAACTAAGACTTCTGCATTCATTGCACCTTTTTTACTTTCTGCCTTTTCTGGTGCTTGGACAGCTGTGCCTTTGTGGATCCTGGAGAGACCGCTTCTCCCAGAGGTGGCCCAGTGCTGCAGACAGAAAGAGCAGCCTGCAAGGTGCCTTTCCTATGCAACCCAACCCAGCCAGGGCCCTGTCAGCTCACCTTCTCTCCTTGCTGCCCTGTGCTTCCCTGTGCGGCCCTGCAGGGATTGTGTGAGTACAGGAAAATTCCTTCATGACAGTCATTTTCCCATCTGCATGTGTTTCCATACCTTACTAAAGCAATCCCAGGTACAGTGTACAACCAATTGTAGCCCCTCTTTGGCTCAAAACTTGGTAATTCCCGGTGATGTGCAGAATGGGACTTGGCTCCTTGCTCCTGGCCTTGGTTCCTTAGCCAGAGATCAGGCCTGTCCCCTGTCTCTTCAGGTTTTCTGCTTTGCTTTCTCTCTGGCCAGTGCCTGACCAGACACACCCAGCACAGCTGAGCCGGCACTTGCAGAGGCTGACCTTTGCAGAGTCAGCTGGGATTGCCGCAAAAAAGTTGCAAGTCCTCAAATAAATTGTACTCTTATGCCTATAATTTTCCCATTAGCAAGTCACCTCCCCCTCTCCTTTTTTGACAGCATCCCCTGCTTTCTTCTCATTTTTGTCTTGAAAGAAGCTTTCTCAATTGCTTTTCCCCTTGTAATAAAAGAATAGATTGAATCAAAACGGTATGCCAAGTCCATGCTTCTATTTCTTCTGTCCCAAATCCCACGAAATGACAGAAGGTGGATACTTCCTCCAGAGGACCTCCGAACTCCAAGCCCTGAGTCCCCTTTACTCATACTGACAGCATCCAGGGCAGTGACGCAAATTCTGATTAGCTCTGGATTTGGACTGAAACAGCTCCCGAGAGTGATGCAGTTAGTGATATCCATGCTGTTCAGTGTGGCACATACTTCAGTCCCCATCAGACTTGACTTCTTGGCGGAACCCAACACTATCGGTCACTGCCCTTGCTTCTTGGTGTTTTTCCTCTCATGCCTCAGTTGTCCGCATGGCCCTGAGCTTCAGCAGCACGGAGACATGCCTGCTGTGCCTCCTGGCCAAGCCCCAAGTCCTCCGCTCAGACACATGGCTGCTTTTTCTCCAGAGGGGCCCTAGGCCCTCCTCGCACTCCATATTCCCTCCTCGCCCCTCACACAGCCATGCGTATAGTCCACACCATAGAAAAAACCCTGCAGGGATCTCTGGCCCAGACCTGTCCTCTGAGCTCCAGACCAGTGTCCTCTTTCGGGGAGTGCAGCATTTTCTTCACTGTTAACACGCCCAAAGCAAACCTCCGATGGGCCCCCATCTCAGCTCTCTTCTCACAGTCCCTGTGGCTGTGCACCTCACCAAGCCCCCGCCTCTCCCCGCCCCACCCCGCCTGGCAAGCCCGAGCTTTCAAGGCGTCATCCTCTTACCCAAGTCTGTCAGTGTGGATCCAGTTATTTCTCAAATTCATTCACTTCTCTCCACTGCTGCCCCGAACAATAACAACCTTGTTTCTGCCACAATTTTTCCTCACCCAAACCACTGCAAACGAGACAATAACTAGAGCCACCTCTTCAATGTGCAAATCTCTTTATGCTACTTTCCTGCTTTCAGAACAGGTGAACTCCTAGTGTGACCCCTGCCCCTGAAACCCTCCCTCCTGTTCCACTCACATTGGCCTGACTCAGTCCTTCCTACTCTCTGTGCTGCTCCCCCACGTCAGGCCTCTGCACATGCAGTTCCCTCCACTTCAGATCTTTTCCTTCCTTGACTCCTAGGACCACCTTGAACTTAGCTCCAGCATTACCTAGCAAGGGAGCTCCCTTCCTGAGAGGGACAAACCTGTCACAGTTGCCATTTCACCCTCAGACTGGGGAAGTTGGTGAGGTTGGGGATTGTGCCCACTTTCGCTCACTATTTTACCTCCAGTGCCCAACACACTGCCACTCTCGTAACAGGCACTCAGCTCAGAAAGCATTTGCTGAGTGAACGTGTGACACAATGAGTCACTTCCCTATAGAAGTCTCAGTACAGACTGATACTCCTGGCTGTCTCCTTCTAAGGCTGGCGGAACAATGAAGATAAAGAATCACTCCTGAACACGAGTGGCTTTCCAATGGATGGGTCCTGTTATAAACTCAACTCTGGAGAGTTGCTTTCTGGAAAGGAATCCAGAAGTAACGTTTCTTTTCCCAGCATGCAGCTCTGCCTGAACTCCAGCCCGTACTTCATATCACACCATCCCCTAGCGCTCAGAGGAAGCTCTTGTATACCAGAGGCCCAGGTCTGGAGCCATTTGTGTGAGCTGGATTTCTGTGCCCTACCGCAGCAGGGTGGAAGTTCCTGTGTTGGGCTGTGCGTGTCTCCTTTTGCTTGTGGGTGATGTGGCCACTTCGGAATGGGCCCTGATGGAGACCTGAGTTATCCACAATAGGAGGGTGTTAGGAGGAAGTTCAGAGCATAACCTCCTGCTGAGTCGTCTTCCCAAAGACTCTGGCACAAGTCCACCAAGGAGGGCTTTGGGGCACTGAAGAACATGTTGGTGTTTGTTCATACCAGCTCCCTTCTCAAGAACTTCCCCTGTGGGAGGTGGGGTCTGACTCTAGGCACCAGCTGTGGTCACAGTTGAATGGGCTCTACGGGGCCACCAGCCTGAATGTGGGTAAAAGAGATGATCTTCCTAGCATTGGGGGCTGGCATGGACATTCTTCTAGTGCTTATTGAGCATACAGGATGGAAGCCGCGTGGGGTCAAAGCTGGTTTGACCATTTCGTTTCTCCCATGTGCACAGAGACAGGGGCAGGCTGAGATGCAGAGAGAGGCTACACTGCAAGAAGACAAGAGGCCATTGGGTTCCAGTTCCTGGTTCCAGACCCGAGTGAGGTCCCGCTGTGTTTCCTATCCCGATATTTTACGAGATACCCATAAATCCTTCCAATAGATTCTAATTTGCTCCTGATCAGTCCACGGATACAGAGATAAGATGGGAAAGATGGCTATGTTGAAAGACATTTCAAAGGAAGAAAACCCAGTTCTCTTGATGAAGCGGGCATCGGTGTATGAATGGAAAGGGAAGAGAGTTCAAACATGGGCCGAATGCCTGCTCCTGCCCAAACTGTGCTAGGAATCTCCTGTATATCCCTTCATTTTGATTTGCAAGAAATTTGACAGACAGGGAAGCAGAAGCTCAGAGAGGTCATGCAGCATCCCAAGGTCAGACAACTCATAGTGCCATGGAAGTGGGTGTGCAGCTGGCACTGGAAGCCACCCCGTGGCTTCTGTCTGAAAGAGTAACTGGCTAAGCAGGAGTCGGGGGTGGTGGAGTGACTTGTCCAGGGGAGCGGCAGCCCTTTCTCTATTGTCTTGGTTATTTCTGAACCTCATCTGTCCACACAGTAGAATACATCAAACACATTGCCTAAGCAGAATTCCTGTTCTGCCCCTCATTCCTGGTTCATTTCCTCTTCCACCATGACAGGGTGCAATTAACATTCCAGCCTTTCTAGGCAGATGCCTGTCTGGCCTGTCACTCTGGCCAGAGGAGGTGTGTGCTGCGTGTCCTTGAGGGGCTAGAGCATTTCCCATCAGGGTGTCTAGGACAGCAGAGCAAGAGGAAGGAGGGAGAAGGAGTATGTTCTGGTTATAGAGCAGAAATCTTTTGGCTGTTCCCTCCCAAGGACTCATTTGCAGGTTCCTACTGCAGGCACTACATTCTCTCAGGAGCCAGGGCTGATGCACTACAAGTTGCCCTTCTGCATGCATAGCACAAGTGTGGTTTCCATGGGAACATTTCAGCAGGAGGATGCTAGGATTCTGGGCTCTTTGTGGCCTTGGATAAACAATGGATCTCTGAAGCTTCTGAGAAGCCCAGAGCCTTCCCACTGTTTCCTCTAATGCAGCTTACAGCCCCTCCCACCACACACACAAAAAGCAACTGAAAGGAAAAATTAAGTCAATTCAGCTTCAATATGCAGGAAGAAACCCTTGTGTTTATTTAATAAACCACATGTGTGTGGGTTTTAAAAACTCACCTCTGTCAAACTCACTTAGAAATACAATGAATCCTAGGAAACGACCCTGACAAGGGACCACTGAGCTTCCTGCAGGGCACAGGGGGATGTGGCTTCTCCCTGACCCCTGGTCTGCATGGGCCCTGCCTGCCTTAGCATCTCTGCAGCTCTGCTCCTCAGCAAGGGCTCACTCACTCGTTCACATGTGCACCGTCGTGTGTGGAGCTCCCCCCTAGAGCCATGAGTACACCACTCACTGGGGACTCAGGGACACTAAGGCCCATTACTGCCACCATTCTGGGGTTGGCCATCGATTCCAATAGTCACCTTGTGACCAGTGAAAATTTACCTTTGCTAGAGTCCCCCGGGGAAGCAGACACTAACACGAGTTAATAGTGGGAAAATATAAATTATAGCTGAGTAGGACCTGAGGCAGAGGAGTTCAAGCAAGCCCAGCCCCACATGTTACCCATCAACCATCAAGACATTTTGTTAATGGTCAGCTCTTTACTTCCTGCCATTCTGACTCTCAGGTACTTTGAGCCTGTAGTTAGAGGAGAGTGGCCTTTCGCTTTCGAGGTCTCCTACTAAGGAGTGCGACCTGCCCTTGACTTTTCATTGCTGAGCTATGGCGGAGTCCCATTGGGTGAGCCGTTGCTGGGCAAGGAGGACTCTTCTTCCTTTTCCCGAGGTAGGAGTGTCACTTCCTGTCCGAGATGCTTCCTGTTGGGGTCAGCAGTGTGAGCTGAGTGACGCCTGCATGAGAATTCTCTCTTCTAGTCTCCTGACTTCATTTTAAATGAGGTTTCTCTTTATTAATTTTCACACCAGTGTTGATGGAAGACATGTCTAAACTAGGAGAGAATTTATATGAATTTATTGGAGCCAAACTCATGACAATTGCCTGGAAGCAAAGTCTCAAGGGATTGAGAAAATACTCCTGAGCATGGCAGTTTTGCACCTTATCGTATACGTTAGGATCAAAAGAGAAGGCTCAATGGGGTTATGTGAACTCCATTGGTGGTAGATTAGGGAGGCGGGAGAAAAGAAAAGTGGGGAAATCTCAGGGATTGGACAAAAGGTAATAGGATAGTTAACACTAAACATTTACAGCACACAGAGATGGTATTTGGGAACAAGATAACAACTAAGGGTTCTGTGGTCTCTGCTCTGCAGCCCGAGGCTGAGTCTGAAAAAGGAGATTACTCTCACAGGTCAAAGCTACAGTACCTCAGATACAAAAAGACAATAGCCAGGCTCACTTTGTCCAGGAAGCTACAGGCCTAGGACAGAACTGCCCGCCATTAGTTAGGAATTTTTGTGTTCGATCTCTGAGTTTCTAAGGCCTCCCCTGAGCTTGTCAGGTTAGTGTGTGGCCCTTTCTTTGTCCACACCAGCATAGGAGAATAGCTCATTTTTCTCCCCTTCCAGGTTCTGAGGAGTCCCTGAGCCCATAAGGATAACACACCCGCACTGCAGCTTTCATTACTCCCAATGTTCTGGGATTGCCTGTAAATTCCAATAGTCGCATTGTGACGAGTGAAAATTTAGCTCTGCTAGATTCTGGGGAAGCAGACTCTAAGATGAGAGTGCAAAAGGCTGACTAGGGCTCATGCCTGCCCATGGAACTGTGGGTGGGAATGCTGGGCACTCCTTGGGCATCATGCTCAGTCATACCTCAGCTGCCCCTGCTGAAGTGGACACAACGTTCAGGGTGGAGTCTGCCAGTGAACCATAAGCCGAGTGGCCGGCCAGGGCTTCCCTGACAGTGGATCCCAGCAACACGCCTCCATTCCTGCCACACTGACTTTGGTCTCTTCTAGGGTCAGGAGTGGACATGCCATTTTCAGAGTCCATGTGCATGCTGGGCAGTACTGCCCATGGACAGAAGGTCTCTTTAGAGTAGCAGAGTGTGTCAATGCCACACACTGACTTGTCATACTTCTCTCGCGTGTGTCCTGACTCCCCTTCCCCAACAAGATGGGAGCTCTCCAAGGCCGCAGACTGTGTCTGATTCCTCAGCTCCCTGCAAGGCCAGCTGAGCACAGTGTGGAGGCCCAGGAGACACTTCTGGCCCTTCCTCACCCCTCACCAACGCCCCCCCACCAACGCCCACTCCCCAGCACTGTTTCCTGAAGGCTCCCTGCCGTACTTGAAGCCCTCAGGGTGAATTTCTGGCAGAGGAGTGCTTTCCTCCCACTCCGTCTCCAATCATTCATTGTTCTAGTCGCAAATGAGAGAGAAAAGCAGGCAGTGCTTAGGAAAAGCTGCGGCCCCTCTCTTGACACCTCCCGCGCAGACGAGCAGTTGACAGCGGGTTCCCATGGCAACTGCCTTTCTTTAAAAGAGTTACTTGTTCAGTGTGCCAGCCCCCAGCTTTTTTCGTCTCGGGAGTAATGGCCGGCATGGAAAACTAAACCAGAGGATGCAAGGGGAGAACATCCACACAAGCTGCAGGCAGCTTTCGCAGGCCAGCGCGGCAGGGCCCCACCCCCCTCTCTGTAGGGCCGCACCCGGCACACCAAGGGTGAAAAGATGCCAACAGCAGGCCTGCAGAAAGCTGACAGCAGCATTCACTGGCACTATTTAGAGCAACATAGTGATGCAGGGTTCTCTAATTTTGGAAAAGGATCATATTTGCACATCCTGAGCCACAGCGCCTGCCCTGGCTTCTTTTTTGGGGGGGGTGGGGGGTGGGGGTGGTTTCTTTGTCAGGCACATGGCCATTGCTTTCCCCTCAGAGAACTGACCCTGGCCCCTGGCCCTCACTCTCTTGACCAGTGAAATTTAGCTCTGCTGGGGTCCTCAAGGAAGCGGCCTGTTTAATTGAGTAACTGGATAAGGTGTGAGTGTTTCCTCCAAAATTGCTGCTTCTTTCCTTCTATCCTGTGGCTCTCATGAGAGAATTTCTCTTGTACCCTACCCTAACTGGAACCATACTAGAAAGGGAAATCTGGGCACTGTGATTCAACATGCCTAGGCTGACTTATTGCAAAGCCATCATACTGAGCATCAGTTAAGAAATTGTTAGACATGCAATAATGCAGGAAAATAGGACCCATAAGCATAATAAAAATATAAACAGACCCAGGTATGACAGAGATGGTGTAATTAATAGAAAAGGACTTTTAAAAAGCCATCATAACCACGCTCAAGAATTTAAAGAAAAACATGAAGATTATGAGGTAAATAAAAGGTACAAAAAGGAAGCAAATCAAACCACTAGAGCTGCATAATAAAATATTTGAAGTGAAAAATGTAGCAAATGGGCATATGCAGATTAGACACAAAGAAAAAATCTATAAAATGGAAGATGTAGTCAAGAAACTCTGTAAATAGCATGGTGAGAAAAAAAGGCTGAAAAAAAAAAGGAACAGAGCCTCAGTGACTGATGAGATGACATCAAAAGTCTAACTTATTTGCAATTGGAGTGCCAAAAAGAGGGTGGATGCAGAAGAGAATTTGAAAAAATAGTGAAAATTTTTCCAAATTTGTTGAAAAATATAAACCTCAATATTCAAGAAGTTCAATGAACACTAAGCAAAATAAATAAATACCCCATGAAAGTACCTCATAATCTTATTGACGAAAACCAGTGACAAAGAGAAAATTGCAAAGAAAGTAAAAAGAAGGCACATTATATACAAAAGAATAAAAGTGAAATGTACTATAGAATTTTTGTCAGAAATAGTGCAAGCCAGAAAACAATGACATCCGATGTTCTGAAATAAAAATTGCCAAACCAGAGTCCTATATGTATTAAAAATATCCCTTAAAACTAGAGATAAAATAAAGACATTTTTAATACAGACAAGTTGAGATAATCCACTGTCAATAAACCAGCACTAAGAGAAATAGTTAAGGAAGATTCTTTAACCTGGGCTGGTGTGGTTCACTGGATGGAGCGCTGGCCTGTGGCTGAAAGGTCACTAGTTCAATTCTCAGTCAGGACACATGCCTGGGTTGTGGGCCACGTCCCCACTTGGGGACATGTGAGAGGCAGCTGATCTATGTTTCTCTCTCTCTTTTTCTCCCTCCTTTCCCCTCTCATTAAAAAATAAATAAATTTTTTTAAAAAAGAAGATTCTTCAGGCTAAAAGAAAACAATATTAGATAGAAACTCAAATGTACACGAAAAATGAAGTCCTAGAGATATTAAATGAGTAAATTCAAAAATATTTCTTCTAATTTTTAAGTATCTTTAAAAGAAAATTGAACACAGAAAACTTTTGTTTTCAGTCAAGATGGAGTAGTAAGGATTAGAATTACTCTCTTTTTTTTTTTTTGTCTGAAAGAACCAGAAAAATACAAAAGATAACAGCTCATAAGATATGATGATCAGGAATCAAAGCCCAGCGACCCCTTAGAATCAGGGGAAAATGAAGTGACCCCCGTAACTGCTCCAGCTTACCACCTGCAGAAAAATTTGACTGCAGTGCAAGGAGAGAGAACCCAAGTAGAGTGTGGTGGTCTCCTTGAGTAACAGAAAAGGAGCTAGGACCACAAGGGGGCCAAGGCAGGCAGACTCATTAGGTAGAGTACTAGAGATGATAATGTTTGCACGGAGGGAATTGTGGAGATCTGCAGAAGGTCCCCATTAAGTAATCAGCTAAGTACTGATTAGTTCGTGTGTGTGAAGAAATCACCCAATGCTGGGAAGAGGACCATTTAAATTGATGGGAAGAAACAGTCACCTGTACTCACACCAAGTCCATGAATATTGTCTTCAACCAGAGTGGAAATCTTCACAATTTGTGGAGCAGTGGGTAAGGTACTCATAAAGATTTTGTCAGAGTATTGAGACAAAGTAAACCTAGATTAAATTCTACACTGGTGATGCCTAACAATGCTTAAAAGTAAGAATCAAAAGAATAAAATTGTGATAGGTGGAGGTGGGAGAGGTTATAAGGGGGATAAATGGTAATGGGAAAAATACGGTAAAAATGAACGATTAACACAACGTTTAAAGGATAAAGTTGTTAGCAACTAACTTATCCACATCCCAGAACATAAGGTTAAAAATATATATCCAGCAGGGAAAATTCATGGTGTCTGACAAAAATCACCAGGCATGCACAGAAGCAGAAAAATAGGATTCATAGTAAGGGGAAAATAAATGGACATTGACCCGGAACTGACTCAGAAGATAGAATTAATAGAAGAGATAATTAAAACAATTATTATGACTGTATTCCATATATTTAAGAAGCTAAAGGAAAGATTAACCATGATAAGTAGAGATGTGAAAGATATTAAAAAAACAAATAAAATTTCTAGAGATGGAAAACTATAATGTCTAAAATTAAAAAACACATGGAATGAGATTAGTGACATATCACCTATTGCAGCAGAGAAGATCAATGAACCAAAAGACATAGCAATAGAAATAAGCCAAAAAGAAGTCAAAGATGAAAATGACCTAAAAAATGACAGAGTGACAGTGAGTTGGAGCACAACTTTATGGGGTCTAATACACATGTAATTGGAATCAGCAAAAGAAGGAGGAATCAGAAAATGGCCAAAGTTCTTCCAAATTTGATAAAAGCTATATAGCTATAGCTAGATCAAAGATATTGAATGAACTCCAAGCATAAGAAATATAAAGAATCTACAGCAAGGCAAATAATAATACAATTGCTTAACACCTATGATAAAGAGAAAAATCTGAAAAGTAGTCAGCAAGAAAAGATCCATTCCATATGAAATAAAGATAAGGATGACAGTGGTTTCTCACTGGAAACAGTGTGAGTTAGAAGTCAGGAAAGCACATCTTTAAAGTGCTGCAAGAAAATGAAGTCAATCTAGAATTTTTTACTCAGCATAAATATCTTTCAAAAAAGAACATAAAATAAAGACATTTTCAGATATACCAAAGCTGAAAGAACTCATCCAGCTAACTTGCCTGGCAAGAAATGTTAAAGGAATTCCTTCGATAAGAAGGAAAATAACACCACGTGAAAATATGGACTGACACAAAGGAATGAAGAGCACTGGCCATGGTGATAACATAGGTAAATATATTATTGGTTTATTTATACTGCTTTAACAATCATTGAAAGTTTAAACAAAAAATAATAATATAATGTGGGTGTATGACGTATAGGGAACTAAAATGCAGGACAAAAATAGCACAGAGGCCAAGTGAGGAGAAAAAAGTGCACTAACGTACCATACTTATACCATGAGTGTATACGAAATGACGTGACATCACCTGGTGTTAGGCTGTGGTGAGTTGAAGGTAGATACTACAGATCATAAAACAACCACTAAAATAATGCAACAAAGTTATATTTAACAGGCCAACAGAGAAGATAAAATGAATCATAAAAAAATACTCCATCCAAAAGAAGGCAGAAAAAAAAGGAGTAGAAAACACATGGGACAAATAAACATCAAATAGCAATACCAATAATCACATCAAATGTAAATGATCTAAACACCAAGTTAAAAGGTTAGGTTATTAGATTGATTAAGACCCAATTATATGCTGTTTACAAGTAACATAGGTGAAAGTATGGGGAAAGATATGCCATGCTAACTCCAATCAAAAGAAAGCTGGAGACCAAGTAGATTTCACAGCAAAGAATATGACCAGAAATAAAGACAGTATTTTCATAATAGTAAAGGGGTCAATAATTAAAAAGAAAACAATCTCATATTTTTATGAACCTAATAACAGAGCTTTAAAATATATAGAGCAAAAACTGATATAACTGCAAGTAGAAATAAACAAATTCACAAAAGGTTTAAAAATGTTCAAAAATTAATGGAAAATATAGACCAAAGTTCAGTTAGGCAAGAGAAGACTTGGACAACAATATTAAATTGCTTGACCTTTTTCCTGTTTTTTTAAAGTATATTTTATTGATTATGCTATTACAGTTGCTCTTTTTTTCTCCCCTTTACCCCCTTCTGCCTTGCATCCCCTCCCTCCAGCATTGCCCCTTTTAGTTCATGTCCATGGGTCGTGCATATAAGTCCTTTGGCTTCTCCATTTCCTATGCTATTCTTAACCTCCCCGTCTATTTTGTACCTACCATTTACGCTTCTTATTCCCTGCACATTTTCCCCACTCTCTCCCACTCCTCCCTGCTGATAACCCTTCATGTGATCTCCACTTCTGTGTTTCTGTTCCTGTTCTAGTTGTTTGCATAGTTTGTTTTGTTTTTAGGTTCAGTTGTTGATAGTTGTGAGTTTGTTGTCATATTATTGTTCATAGTTTTGATTTTCTTCTTCTTAGATAAGTCCTTTTAACATTTCATGTAATAAGGGTTTGGTGATGATGAACTCCTTTAACTTAACCTTATCCAGGAAGCACTTTACCTGTCCTTCCACTCTAAATGAAAGCTTTGCTGGATGGAGTAATCTTCGATGTAGGTCCTTGCCTTTCATGTCTTTGAATACTTCTTTCCAGTCCCTTCTTGCCTGCAAGGCTTCTTTTGAGAAATCAGCTTGTAGTCTTATGGGCACTCCCTTGTAGGTAACTGTCTGCTTTCCTCTTGCTGCTGTTAAGATTCTCTCCTTCTCTTTAATCTTGGGTAATTTAATTATTATGTGTCTTGGTGTGTTCCTCCTTGGGTCCAACTTCTTTGGGACTCCCTTAGCTTCCTGGACTTACATGTCTATTTCCTTCCCATTGGGGAAGTTTTCCTTCATTCTTTTTTCAAATAAGTTTTCCATTTCTTCTTTTCCTCTTCTTCCTCTGGCATCCCTATGATTCTGATGTTGGAATGTTTAAAGTTGTCCCAGAGGTTCTTAAGCCTCTCCTTATTTTTTCTGAAGTCTTGTTTCTTCATTCTGTTCCAGTTGAATGTTTATTTCTTCCTTCTCTTCCAAGTCATTGATTTAAGTCTCAGTTTCCTTCCCTTCACTGTTGGTTCCCTGTATATCTTTCTTTATTTCACTCTGTATAGCCTTCACTTCTTCCTCTGTTTTGTGCCTACACTCAATAATTTCTGTGAGCATCCTTATTACCAGTGTTTTGAACCTTGCATCTGAGGTTGGCTAACTCCTCATTGCTTCATTCTTTTTCTGGGATTTTGATCTGTTCTTTCATTTGGGCTGTATTTATTTGTCTTGGTGCACCAGTTACATTGTAAGGGGTGGAACCTTATGTATTCAGCAGGGCAGGGCAACTCACTGCACTGTGCTGTATGTGGGAGTGGGTCAGAGAGGTGACAATGCTCTCACCCTGCTTTCAAGAGGCCGGCAGTTTCTCCTGCTGCCACAACCCTCACAGTTTTTTACAGCCAGAGGTTCTAAGGCCTTATCTTGCCCATACTGGGACCCTCGATTGCATCATCTATCTACAGTTTCTCTGCATGCTGATGTGGAACTGCCTGGTCCACCAGCTGTGGCCTTGATTCCCGTCGTCTCCACCCCAGCTGCCCATCTCTGCCTCTCATACAAGTCCGGGTGAATGTTTCTTCTTTAACTCCTTGGGTGTCAGACTTCCATACAGTTTGGTTTTCTGATAGCTCTGATTGTTTTTGTTTTTAAATTGGTTTTTGTCCTTCTTTTGGTTGTTTGAGAAAGTGAGGCATGTCTACCTATACTTCCCTCTTGGCTGGAAGTTAAACTTGCTTGACTTAATTGACATAGAACATTCCACTCAGAAGGTGCAGAATTCAAATTATTTTTAGATGCACACGGAACAATTATGTATTCTGGGATATAAAACTAATTTTGATAAATCTTAAAGGATTTTAAATTACCATAAAGAAATCAAATTATATAACTTAAGCCGAAAGTATCTGAAAAATTCCATAAATTTTCAGAAACAAAACAGCACTCTTTCAACTAGCCCATGAGTCCAAGAAAAATAAAAAAGGAAACTAGAAAGTATTTTGAATGAAATGGAAATCAAAACACAGCACATCACAATTTGTGACATGCAGCTGAAGTGGCACTGAGGGGAAAATTCATAGCAGTAAACACCTCTGTTATAAACGAACACCAGTCTCAAATCGTGATTTTTAGCTTCCTTGTAAAGAAGCTACAAAAATAAGAGTAAACAAAGTTCAAGTAGCCAAGAAGGAAGAAAAGTAAGAAAGATCAGTGCAGAAATAAGTAAAAAGGAAACAAAAACAATTGAGAAACATAAATATAAATAAAAGCTGATTCTTTAAGAAGAACAGTGAAATTGGTAAACTTCTTACTAGACAGGTCAGGAAAAGAGAGAAGATACAACCTGCCAACAGGATGGAGGAATGACAGGGTTGATTGCACAGATATTGTAAGAACAGTAAGAGAGTGTTATAAAAATTGGTGCCGATAAATTTGATAACTTAGATAAAATGGACAGAACTCTTGAAGAGATAAAAACCAAAACTTACAAGAAAAGGCATGATCTTTATAGCCCTATGATTATTTAAAAAACTAAATTTATAGTTAAAACCTTACCTACTGAGAACACTCCTGTCTCAGAAGACTTAACTGATGAATTCTACCGAACATTCAAAGAAGAAATAGTAACAATTCTAACTTCTTTCAGAAAATTGAAGAGGAGGGAAAACTTGCCATTTTATGCTATGAGGCCAACATTACTATCATTCTAAAACTAAAGAAAGGAATTATAGGAGAAATAACTGAAGACCAATATTTCTCATACATATAGGTGAGGAAAATCTTAACGATTGTTTAGCTAATCCAATTCAATGACTTGTAATATTTATAAAAAGGCGAGTACCTTATAACCAGATGGGATTTATTCCAGGAATACAAGGTTGGTTTAGCATTTGCAAATCCTTGTAAATAATTCTGCATATAAACAGACTAAAAAGAAAACCCTATGATTATCATAAAAGATACAAATGACAAAATCTAAGATCCATTAGTGATAAAAACTTCCTCAAAGTGATTTATGATATCAGTTTTCTGTTGATTTATAGCAAATTACGACAAACGTGGAAGCTTAAAAGAGAACCTGTGTGTTACCTAACTATTCTGTAGATCAGAAATCATGGTGGGGTGGACTGCTCTCTGTGCTGAGGATCTCACATTTTGGTGTGTGTTAGGCTTGACTCTCATCTGGAGGCTAAAGAAGAATTTGTTTTCAGGCTTGTTCAGGTTGTTGGCAGAACCCAGACGTAGGCTGGTCTGAGGTCTATGTGTCTTTGCTGGCTGCTAGCCAGGGTCTGTGATCAGATCTCTGAAACCCACATTTCTTCTCCATCAGAGCAGCGATGGTGTCAAGTTTTTACACTTTGATTCTGTCTGACTTCTCCTTCTATCAACTGGAAATATCTATATTTTAAAAAAGATTTTATTTTTTTATTTTTTTTTCTTTTATTGATTCTAGAAAGAGGGGAAAGGGTGGAGAAAGAGAGGAGAGAAACATGTGTGAGAGATACATCCATTGGTTACCTCTCACATGCACCCTGACTGGGGACCAAACCCCCAACTCAGGCATGTGTCCTGACCAGGAATTGAACCCACAACCTCTTGGTTTGCAGGATGATTCCCAAGCAACTGAGCCACACCAGCCAAGACAAGATTTTATTTTTTTAAAGCAATCTTAGTTCACAGAAAAATTGAAAGGAAGGAACAAAAGTTTCCCACATATTCCCTGTTCCCACACATGCATAGCCTCTCCCTCTATCAACTCCCCCCACCAGAGTGGCACATCTGTTACCCTTGATGAACCTACATTAATACATCATCACCACTCAAAGTCCATAGTTTGCCTTAGGGTTTACTTCTGGTGTTGTACATTCTCTGGGCTTGGACAAATGTATAATTATATGTAGCCATTATGATAGATAGTGTCATACAGAGTATTTTCACTGTCCATAAAAATCCTCTGTGTTCCGTCTATTCGTCCCTCCCCTCCGTCTCTACCTCTGGTAAGCACTGATTTTTTTGCTGTCTCCATAATATTCCCTTTTCTAGAATGTCATATACAGTCATGAACTACTTAAGGATGAAGGTACCTTCTGAGAAATGCATCATTAAGCGATTTCCTCATTGTGAGAACATCATAGATTGCACTTACTTACTGCTAAGGGGCCTGCCTTTGGTTCTGCTTGAGGTGTTGTGTCACTCTTTTCAGAGAAATATTCCATGGTGGTTTGTTATTTTTTTCACCACAGATTTGCTTGTAAGCAGACAATGCATCACAAACATCCCTCTATTAATGAAAATTAATAGAGGGATGTTTGTGATGCTTTTGGTGCTGGAGTCTATGTTTTCAAACTTTTTAAGGAGCTTGTTGAGGTCTGCCAAAACTACTAAATCCTTCACTGTAAATGTTCTTGGGAGTCTTATTCTCATTCTCCTGCAGTTTCCTTGTCTACTGCTCCTCTTCAGCTCTGTGTTCCTGTTCAGTTCCAAAACCTTCTCCTTAGTCAGTTCCTCCAGAGCCACCTCAAGGAGCTCCTCAGTGTCATCCTAACCACACCCAGGTGAAAGTTGTTTGTCATCACAACCACGGCCTTGTTGATTATTGCAGCCTCCGTAGCCTTGGCAATCCTTTGAAATCATGGATGAACCTCTTGAGTGTCTTCTTTCCAGATGACAGTCATACACTCCTTAGTGATGTCCCTCCAAGCCCAAGGAAGGTTCTTGATGTCATCATAGATGTTTTAGTGCTTCCCAAATCACTTCGGTGTCTTCTCAGTGTCTTCTTCAGTTGCAGCAGTAGCCTGGGCAAAGGTCCTTTTCAATAAGCAAAACCATGAAGGTATGCTAGTCTCCAAACAGCACTTCTCCTCATCACTGGCAGAGCAATTCAGGAAGGAATCTTGGACAAGGAGCTGGGTCAGCCATGACTTCCTATTTGTTCTATAGCCCTTACTGATAAGGTGCACTTACTGATAAGCTTGAAGACCCTGGAGTTCTCCCTGTGCCAGACCACAGTAGGTTTCCATTTGTAGCCTGTAACACTGCCCCCAACCAGGACTGTCATCCTGTCCTTAGAACCTTGAAACCTGACACTGACTGGCCCCCTTATGGATGAGAGTCATTTCAGGCACCCATTTCCAGAGTAGGGAGCTATCATCCATATTGAATATCTGCCCTGTCAAGTAATTTTCCTCCACAATCAGCTTATCTAGAGTTTCCAAAAATTCTTCACCTGCCTTCACCCCAGCATTGGCAGACTCACCACTCACTTTCACGTTATGGAACGAATAATGATTCCTGAATCATTTAAACCACCCAAGCTAGTGGTAAATTCAACATCATAGTCTTGTCCAGCCTTCTTTTTACAACACCACAAACCAACCTTCTGGTTTGGCCGTGATGGTCACAGTGCCAACAGGCACAGGCATCTGTGTCTGGTCTTCAGTCCAGGTCATCAGAAGTTTCTCCATGTCTGACTGGGTCCTTCTCGAATTTTTGTTGGTCTCATTGCCTTTAAGAAGCTGATTCTTTAACAGCTCCTATCACTTTGTTGTTGCTCTTTGAGGCTGTAGTTATGGTGGAAGGGGACATGCTTGTCTGGTGAGCGATAACCACCACTGATTTTCTACCTTCATAATCCTTATCATTTTACTTTCATTTCCAGATCAATTACTGTATGTAGCCTCTTCCTGGGAATAATAACAGTGGATTTTGTATGTGTAGGGGCCATGATGACCAACAGGAGATTAAATCAAGCACAAGATAAAACGATGTGATCAGAGATGTGGCAAACACAAGGTGTGTGAGGTTGTTGCTAGTGTCATATGCCATATTGTTTTATAGCAAACTTTTGTTTTGAAAGTAGAAAGAGCACACTCTAAAATAATGATAAAAAGTATAGTATAGCTCATATATAACCTAGTAACAGTGGTTTGTTATCATTATCAAGTATATGTACTGTGCATTATTATACATGCTATACTTTTATAAGACTGGCAGTGAGGCAGGAGATCGAATAGGAAATCCTGAGGCACTGCAGCTGCCATCAGTCAGCATCCCGATTTCTGGTAATTGCCTTGTGACACCCGGTAATAATTAGCATTGTGGTTTCCTCTCTGAATGGGCAATCAAGGAGGATTGTGGGAAATTGCATGTGCAGAAGCTTAAGTAAAAATCCTATAAAGCCTATGGCTGTTCAATAGAAAAGAGTCATTTCCTGCCCAGAGATGGCCTGCTCCCATGTTTTGGAAAGTATACTTTCCTTAACAAATTTCCCGTTTCTTTGCTTTACAACATCTGTGTGGTCAGTTCAACCCTTTATTCACAGCCACCAAGAACCCAGACTCCATCTCTATCTGTGATGATTTGGTGAGGTAGCCAGGAGGTCTTCTATGGAAATGCTGGAGTGGTAAGACAATCCCTTCTACCCTCCCCAGTGGTTGGAGGAGATGTTCATTCTCTGTCTCCTTTGTGCCTTAGGACACCCCGCCTCCTTGAAGAGAGTTTGCTGCCTTTGTGTGGTCAGGCAGTTAGGAGCCAAAAGGGCACTTGCTGCTTAAACAACTCCCATGTGAGGATTACCTGGTTATGAATCAGGGTTAGAGACTAGTTCCTTACCACGCACAAGACAAAATCCAAGCAATGAGGCACACTGTAAAACATAACATCATTCCTTCCCTGTAGCTTCCCACTCAGGACTGACTATTGTAACTCTTGGAAAGGGTTGCCAAGTGCTCCTCCCTCCTTCACTATGTCCTCTTGTACTATAAGCCTCATTTGCAAGCCAACCACATTCCTCTGAAGACTTGCTTAACCAGTTGAATTTTGACCTCTCTATTTGCACTTCCTCCTTATGTGTCTCTTCTGCAACTGAAATATTTGCTGCATTTGCTGAATACAGGTCAAGGTTGATGAGCCCTTTAAGATACTTTTGGAGGTCTTCCCAACCCAGGTTAGGTTTGTAAAATAGATAAACTAGTTTGAGTTAATCAATTATGAGGAGCAGAGGCAAGTTAATCAATTTCCCCTCTGGTACTTGAACAGTAGTTTTATTTGTTTGTTTGTTTGTTTATTTTATCTCAGGAAATGTTTCAAATGACTGGTACAGTTCCCTCCCTACAACTCTTTGCAGGAGTCTAAGTTACCCAGACTCTTCATGAGGCAGGCCATGTCCAATTAATTGAAGCTTCTGAATTAGATAGCAGGAAAGATGGTACAATTAGTCCATGGAAACTGTAGTTTGTTTCCTGCCAGCCAGCACACCAAGACTTTGTATAGACAAAGACGTCTGGGAGCTTAGAACAGTGGGAGAGTGGGGTATAACCTGTGATCCACTAGGGAACTCCTTAGGTGAACAAAGGAGATGCCTCTAGACATTCTCTCTTTTTTTTCCCCCAGGTATGTCATGGACAAGATGGGCAATACACCCTGTGTCCCCTCAGGATCCCTGTTCGGATGAAAATCTCAAGAAAAAGGCTATTTTTCTTTTGTAATACAGGTTGGCCTCAGTATAAACCAGGAGATGGGGAAATTTGGGCTGAAAATGGAGTAACAATTACAACATCATATTCCAGTTAGACTTGTTATGTAGAAGGTTAGGCAAATCATCAAAGGTTTCTTATGTTCAAACTTTCATGGTGCTGTATCACAATCCAGCCATATGTTCTGGGGCAAGGGAGGCAGTCCCTCTAGGGGTCAACAATGACATTCTAGATGACCCCCTTCTAAGTCCCCTCCTGTCTCTCAGGGGGAACCAAGTAGGCTCCAAAGTCCTGAAGCTTCTATTCCCACCACAGAGGAATCAACCTCTCCTCCACCCTACTCTCCAGCACATCCAAAACTACCAGCTGAAAAGAAACCAAGTCCAGCTGGGCATGCTTGGAGCAAAGCTTTATATATTCCCACCACTCCTGTCCTCCTGCCCGTGAGGGAAGTAGCAGGTACAGAAGGCCCTGCTTTAAGTGTAAATGCCCTGGACATTGGGCAAGGGATTGCATTAGGCTACCCCAGAACCATGTCCCACACGCAAAGGTATGAGCTCTGTTTCCTGGCACTGGAAGGTAGACTGCTTCCTCTCCCAGAGTGGAAAGGGGTCATCACTTAAGACCATGGCAGCACTTGAGGACTGAGGGTGCCCAGGGAACAGATTGGCCCCAGTATATACCAGCGTCTCGATCTCTACCAACGACCTCCAAGCCACCTTTGATGTGGCAGGTAAGACAATAAATTTTCTGGTTGATACGGGGGCTGCTTACTCTGTCCTCAGTTCCCACTCTGGACCTCTCTCTTCTAATGCAATCCACATTATGGGAGTTTAAAGGGAAATCTCGAACTTGTTTTTACACACACCCTGTCACATGTCAATTTGAAAGCCAAATTTTTAAATATTCTTTCCTAATTATTCCACAGTGTTCTATACCATTGCCAGGAGGAGACCTCTTGGCCAGATTGGGAGCCATTTTGAAGTTTCAGGAGCTCCCAGTTAAGATCTTTAGAATTATGCTTGCCAGTAAAAGTAAACTAGAAAATGGCATCCCAGAAGAAATTTTATAGAAAATTGGTTTCCAAGTTTGAGATCTTGGAGTTCTTGGAAATGCCATGACTGCCCAACCACGTCAAATTCATTTAAAGCCTGGGACAGCCTATCCCCATAGGAAACAGTGTCCTATCAAACAGGAGGCCACAGAGGGCCTGCAGACCATCACAAAGAAAGTTGTAACACATGGGCAGCTAGTACCCTCTCAATCCCCCTGAAATACTCCAATCTTCTCCATTGTTAAGTCAACAAGGGAGTACAGATTGGTCCAGGATTTAAGACTAGTCAATGAGGCTGTTGTTCCCTTACAACCTCTTGTAGCCAACCCTTACACCATACTCATCCAAGTACCAGACTATTCTCAGTGGAATACAGTTTTAGACTTATAAGATGCCTTCTTTGCATCTCTGTCGACCCAGATTCCCAATATCCATTTGCACTTGAGTGGACAGACCCAAAAATAATGACCCATCAGCAATATACCTGGAGGCTACTACCGCAGGGTTTTAGAGAGAGTCCTCATATGTTCCCAAGAGCATTAGAAAAAGATCTAAGGGAATTACAATGACAAGAGAGAGCTGTCTTACAATATGTAAATAATATCCTAGTCAGCAGCCTCTTGAAGGAAGCCTCAGATCATAACACTATCCAAACAATGAACTTCCTTGGGGAATGGGATATTGAGTCTTTAAGAAAAGGGCCCAAATTATCAGACAAAAAGTAAACTATTTAAGATATATCCTATCTCTAGGATCTAGACAACTGTCACAAGAAAGAATAAAAGTACTGAGCTAATGCCACCTGCTACCAAACAACTTTTTAGGAATGGCGGGATTTTGCAGAATTTGGACCCCAAGCTTTGGACTCATTGAAAAAGCTTTATACGAAGCTACTAAGGGACCAGACACAAAACCCATTATATAGGGAAAGGAACATGAGGAGACTTTTAATAAAATCGAGCATGGCCTAGTCAAGGCCCTGGCCCTAGGCATCCCTGACTTAAGCCTTTTTTCTTTAGACATAGCAGAAAAGCAGGGAATAGCCTTAGGGGTCATAGTCCAATGGCTAGAAAATGAACCTTGCCTGCTTGCACACTTCTCTGAAAGGCTAGACACTGTAGCAGCCGGGCGGCCTCCATGACTAAGAGCAGTTGCAGCCACAGCCATGTTAACCAAGGAAGCTGCTAAATTAACTCTCAGGGACAAGTTAGAGGTCTTAACTCCACATCAGGTACAGAGTACTAGAAATAAAAGGGCATCTTTGGCTAACGGGAGGTAGACTGACCAGATATCAGGCCCTTCTGGACAATCCTGAAGTAAGTGTAAAAACCTCTAATACCTTAAATCCAACCTCCCTAATGCCTATAGAATCACCTCTAGACTTGACCCATTCCTGTTCAGAGATTATTAACCTTACCTATTCCATCAGGACTGACTTGCTAGACCGACCCTTAGAAAACCCTGAGAATAGTGGTTCACTGATGGAAGCCACTGTGTATAGAATGGACAGTGAAAGGTGCAATATGCAGTAGTCAGTTTACATGACACCATTGAGGTACAACCTCTTCCACCCTCGATCTTGGTTCAAAAGCTGAAATTATAGCTCTTATGCAAGCTCTCATTCTAGAACAAGGAAAAAGAATGAATATGTATGTGTATCCCAAATATTCCTTCCTTGTTCTGTGCACTCATGTTGCCATATAGAGAGAAAGGGGGCTCTTTACTGTTAGGAATTCCCCCATCAAACATGGACCAGAAATCCTAAATCTATTAGAAGCAGTTAAGCTCCCTGAACAAGTGACAGTCATACGTTGCAAAGGTGACTAGAAGGATATATCCCCTATCTCCCAGGGAAATAGAAGGGCAGACCAAGAGGCTAACAATTGCTGGGTTTGCTATTGCCAAGCGCAATACAGTGGGTGAGGACTACCCCTGACAGTACTTTGGGCCACTAATCTCTTGCACGTGTACCTTTAATCTATTTGTTAAATTTATATCTTCCAGACTCATATCAGGATGCTGCATGAGGATGATGATGCTCCAGGGTTTTCAACCAATCCCTAAGGAATCCAATGTCAACTCCTTACAACATGCAGTATCCATGCTGGTCTCAGAAATTCCTCCTGAACAAGTGATGAGATAGGGTGAGAGTTTCACGGTTCTCAGCAGGCAAGGCCTGCTTGTCTGCTCCAACAGGAAGTAGATATAGAAAATTGAACATCCTTCCTCAGTATGTCTCTTAGGGAGAAGCTGAGGCAGGAGACAGAATAGGAAATCCTGAGACACTGCAGCTTTCAGCATCCTGGTTTCTGAGAATTGCCTTGTGATACCTGATAATAATTATCATCGTGGTTTCCTCCCTGAATGGGCACTCAAGGAGGATTGTGGGAAATCATATATGCAGAAGCTTACATAAAAACCCTATAGACTTCTGGCCAAGATGGAGGCATAGGTAGATACACTGTGTCTCCTCACACAACCAAAATAAGGACAACAAACATTTAGAAACAAAAAAACAACCAGTACTGACAGAAAATTGAACTGTATGGAAGTCTGACAACCAAGGAGTTAAAGTAGACACATTCATCCAGACCAGTAGGAAGGATGGAGTGGGGCGGCCAGGCAGAGGGAGAGGGGTCATGGCAAAAAAGTGGTGGCAGGTGGACCAGAGGTGTGCAAGGCAGCAGCAGGTGGATCCAGCAAGGTGGTGGATTGTGGAGGGGTGTGGCACACAAGGCGACTGGCTGACTGGGTGGTCCCACATTCTTGTGCAGATAAACCAGGTGAAACTGGAGAGCAACACAGATGGTGCAACCCAGGGCTCCAGCACGGGGAAATGAAGCATCAAAACACCAATTGAAAACACCTGTGGAAGTTGAAGTGCCAGGAGAGACTCCCAGCCTCACAGGAGAGTTCACTGGAGAAACCCACAGGGACCCAGAACATACACAAATCCACCCACACAGGAATCAGCACCAGGAGGGCCAAGCTTGCTTGGGGGAAGTGGCAGAAGTGACTGAAATCTGGCAGAGAGTGGAGCAAGTGCCACTGTTCCCTCTTGGACCCCTGCCCCACATACAGTGTGACAACCCAGGGACTGGGTTGCCCCATCCTGGTGAACACCTAAGGCTCCACCCCTCACTACATAACAGGCACGTCAAAACAAACAAACAAAATGGCCCAAATGAAAGAACAGATCAAAGCTCCAGAAAAAACACAACTAAGCAACAAAGAGATAGCTAACCTATCAGATGCACAGTTCAAAGCACTGGTGATCAGGATGCTCACAGAACTGGTTGAATGTGGTTGCAAATTAGATGAGAAAATGAAGGCTACGCTAAGTGAAATGAAGGAAAATGTACAGGGAACCAATAGTGATCAGAAGGAAACTGGGACTCAAATCAATGGAGTGGACCAGAAGGAAGAAAGAAACAACCAAACAGGAAAGAATGAAGAAATAAGAATTCAAAAAAATGAGGAGAGGCTTAGGAACCTCCAGAACATCTCTGAATATTCCAACACCTGAATTTTAGGGGTACCGGAAGGAGAAGAGGAAGAGCAACAAGTGGAAAAGTTATTTGAACAAATAATAAAGGAGAACTTCCTCAATATGGCAAAGGAAATAGACTTCCAGGAAGTCCAGGAAGCTCACAGAGTCCCAAAGAAGTTGCACCCAAGGAGGAACATGCCAAGGTGCATCATAATGACATTAGCCAAGGTAAAAATGAGGGAGAGAATTATAGAAGCAGCAAGAGAAAAGGAGACAGTCACCTACAAAGGAGTTCCCATCAGACTGTCAGCTGATTTCTCAAAAGAGACCTTGCAGGCGAGAAGGGACTGGAAAGAAGTATTCCAAGTCATGAAAGGCAAGGACCTACGTCCAAGATTGCTCTATCCAGCAAAGCTTTCATTTAGAATGGAAAGGCAGATAAAGTGCTTCTCAGATAAGGTCAAGTGAAAGGAGGTCATCATCACCAAGCCTTTATTTTATGAAATGTTAAAGGGACTTATCTAAGAAAAAGAAGATAAAAAACATGTACAGTAAAATGACAGCAAACTTACAATTAACAAGCACACCTAAAACAAAAACAAACTAAGCCATCAACTAGAACAGAACAGAACCACAGAAATGGAGATCACATGGAGGGTTAGCAACTGGGCAGTGGGAGGAGGAGAGAGGGGAAAAAGGTACAGAATATAAGTAACATAGATGGTAGGTAGAAAATAGACAGGGGAGGGTAAGAATAGTATGGGAAATGCAGAAGCTAAAGAACTTAGAAGTATGACCCATGGACATGAACTAAAGCGGGTAAATGTGGGTGGGAGAGTGTGCAGGGTGGAGGGGAGTGAAGGGGGAAAAACGGGACAACTGTAATAGCATAATTAATAAAATACATTAAAAAAAAAGAACACTAACCTATGCAAAAAAAGAAAAACAACCTTATAAAGCCTGTAGCTGTTCAATAGAAGAGAGCCTTTCTCTGGCCAGGGAATGCCTGCTTCCATGTCTTGGGAAGTGTACTTTTCTTAATAAATTTCCTGGTTGCTTTGGTTTACAATATCCGTGTGTCAGTCCGATTCTTTGCTTGTGATTGCCAAGAACCTGGACCCCATCTCCATCCGCAGCAGCAGCACGGTAAGTATGCTTACACCCGGGTCACCACACACACACACATCGGTGGCATGTCGCACTATGGTGCTGGCTGCTGGCAGCTACGATGTCCCTACATGATAGGGACCTTTCAGCTCCATTATCATCTCATGGGGCCTCCATCACATATGTGGTCTGCTGTTGACCAAAATGTCATTATGTGCACATGACTGGAATAAAATAAGAACACAAATTAATAAAATAATGTTAAAGAGATTAAATAAACCCAAAGGTAGATCCTTTGAAAAAGATCAATGAAATAGCTAGACTTCTCAGAATATTAACTCAGAAAGAGAAAATAGCCCACAATTAATTAATATTAGGAATAAAAAAGGAGACAATGATAGAAACATTGATCACTTAAAACATCTGAAGAGAACACTAACAAATGTGCCTACATATTCGAAAAACTTAAACAAAATGAAAAAAAAAAAACGAGAAAATCTGATCTGCTAAAATCGATGGCAGAAGGAAACGGAAAACCCAAATGTTCCAATTAACATTGAAGAGAGCCAGTCAATGGTTAGAAGCTTCTCACCAGTTGCCCCGACTGCCCACATTGTTTGCCACCTCCAAATATATTCCAGGCGCAGATGATTTTAAAAGCAAATTCTTACTAAACCTTGGCCAAACACTCCCTATTTATCCAGTGGTTTAAGATGTTATTGCCATCTTTTGACCTCCGTATTTTCTTATGATAAGTCAGCAGTAGCTCCTATCATTCCTCTGTGTGTAATGCACCTTTTCTCCTATGGCTGCTTTCAAGATTTTCTTAGTCTACAGCAATTCATCTTTAGTTACAGCGGTTTGACTATGATGTGCCTATATATAATTTTCTTCATATTTACTCTGTTTGGGGTTGTTGTTCCTCTGCTGGGTTTTGTTCCACTCCTTGCCTATTTCTAGGTTTTAACTGCTGTTGCTCTGTCCTTTGTTTCAGACATAGGTTGGAAATTCCAGGACTGGGGGTAGATAGGTAGGAGGCACCCATGGGCTCCTCTGCATTTCTCCTTATTCCTTAGTATGTATTAGTTCCCAACCCCATGCCTATGATGGCTTTGTCTACTTCATAAGCAGATGCCCAGTTTAAGTTAATCTGCCCATTCTTGGCAAACACCACAGCCCACCTGGAAACACAGAAGGAGATGCACCCAGAACTTATCCCTTGCATTACAACTTTAATGGATTCCTAAGCTGAGCCTAAAATATTCTAGTTACCAGTGGAATGCATTTCAGATCCATGCTATCACACGTTCTGAAGTAGCAGAGAACTTTTGGAGGGATCACTCCCAAGCACTTCTACTGCTGATGAGCACGGGGTCCTGGTGAGGAAGCATGGCCCAGAGAGTCTGCAGTTCTCCCACATTTTCCCTTTAGAGATCTGCTCAAAGCCTTTCTGAAGCCCTCACCCCACACTGCCACATGTTGACCATAAAACCAGGCCAGTGACAGGGCTTGGGAATCCAAACAATTGCTGCCTCAGTTGTAGACCCATCCATCAGGCTGACATTGGAAATGGCCCTGACAGATCTGGGTTGATATGTTTCTCTCAAACTGATGTCCACAGTTGCCTTAGACTCACATAAAGGCTTTCTTGTTAGAAGCTTTGAAGTATCCACTAGCCACTATTTACAATGGCAGGGTTCCCAAGCTCAAGTGTCATCAGAGGCCAATATGTCATATGGGATGTTGCCAGGGACTGCAACATGATGGCCAGTCAGCTGAACTCAGTACCCTTTATTCACCAACCTGGTTTCCACTGAGTTACCTGTGTTCACTGACAGGATAAAGCTGACTTTTGTAGAAGGAAATCCTGCCATTTGTGACAACACAGATGAGCTTAGAGGGCATTATGCCAAGTGAAGTAAGCCAGACACAGAAAAATAAATCCTGTATGATTTCACTTACATGGGGAATCCAAAAATGTCACATTCATAAAAGCAGAGAGTAGAATGGTAGTCTCTAGGGGCAGGGGTGTGTGGGAGAAGTGGGTAAATGTTGGTCAAGGTTAACAGCCTCACTCATGCAGTAGGAGTGAGTTCTGGAGGTGTGATGCACAGCACAGTGACTATAGCTGGCAGTACCACATTGTGTACTTGAAACTTGCTTAGGGAATAGGTCATAAGGATTCTCACCCCTTCCCTGCTCCCTGCTCAACACACACAAAATGGTAACTATGTGAGGTGATGGGTGTGTGAATTCGCTTGATTGTGGAGATCATTTCACAATGCATACATGCATCAAAACATCACATTTACTTTTAAATATATACACATGTTTATTTCTTTATTATACCTTAATAAAGCGGGGGAAAATGAAGTTTACTTTTGTGACAATTGCTTTTATTTTGAGGAAGCCTATTTCAGTAATTGAGCTTGTCGGCCAAGCTATTGTACCAAGAAGCCGGGAAAGACCTTCAGTGGGTCTGCCTTCAGGCCATGCAGAGCAGGGGCAGGCCTGTGACAGGATGGGGTGGGGGAGCTTCCCCTGCCTCCCTGGGACTTCCTGCAATGGCTCTCAGCACCACCATACCTTCTGAGAAACTCCTCCTTTTGGTAACCTGTCCCTTCAAGGGCAGGTCGGGGAGGGCAGACTGGAACAAGTCTCAGCCACTGCTCGAAACAGCCCAGACAATTAGTGGGCAGCTCCAGCTGGTGTCCTGAGAGACTGGCACCCTACACCTTTTTTTTTTTTTATTCTGATGGAATTAATTTTGGTATATACTTCTGGAGTTACTGTAGTTTTTAAGAGTCCATTAGGGATGTCAAGAACCACATGGGCACATCACAGAGGTGAGTGGACACAGTTCTGGATGAGGGATAACCCCCAAGCCTGTGGCAGGGGGTGGCAGGCTCCGGAGAAGCCCACCTGGAAGCAGGTCTTCTATCCAAGGGAGCTTCTCCCTGGGGAACCCAAGGAGCCTGGCCCACCCTGACAAAAGTGGATGGGCGAGATGTCTACCATGATCCTAGGCCTTTAGACTATCCCAAGATTATGTTGGTGGTCAACAAAAACAAGCCTTTGGCACATTGGACAATTCTGTCTCAGATCCTCTTACTTAATGGCAATGTTTCATGCCAGGTTCCACCCCTTCAAAAGTCTGGCTTCTGACCCTTTGCTCTCCCAGTCTTGACTTGCAGAACTCTCAAACATGCTTTATGTTCTTTGTCTTTTTCTTCCTACTCTTTGTTGCTTAGATGACTCCAGCCAGGCTCAATCCTTTGTGGGCCCCTCATTTGCCTTTGCTAATGCTCCGTTAAGGCTTGTCAGGACTGGCCCACAGTGGGGGGTGGTTCTGAGTGGATAAGCATGTGCCAGGAAGGAGTGAATGTTTGCAAATGGGGAGGTAATGATGGTGGCCCCAAAGAAATGCTACTGTTACGCCCCATGTCTCCTGACATGGGGAGACCGAGGAGCTTCCACTCAAGGTACGTGAGGGCAGCAGACTACCAGAACCAGCAGTCAATATGGGGAATACGTATTAAGGAATACGAGGACCGGGTATTCTGCTTGGACACTGAAGTTATAGGCTAGTTTGTTTAGGACATATGGACTATCCAGTAGGCATGTTGGAGGGTTTCATAGGCCAGCACTGGTGAGTAAGCACAGGGTAGCATGCACATGGCGGGGAAGTGAGAACTGATGGTCAGAGTTTTGCATTTAGGATGGACAGCAAAAGGAAACAGGAAGGGAGGATTGGTAGGCCTGGCTGTTCCAGGTAGAGATGTCAGTTGACACCTGAGGCCTGAAGAGGCTGATGGCCCTGGTGAGAAGTTACTGCGACAGTGGGCTGTGTCACCCTGGAGGCCTCCTGAGGATTGAGACTGGAGACATTCAGTACAAGGTGAGTCCAATCGCCTAGGAGGTTTTGCTCAAATCACTGGGAGAGAATGTTGGGTATCCCTCAGGACGCTCGTCTTGGAATGGGTTGATCGCCCAATGAGGAATGCTCCCCCACTGTACTGTAGAAAAGACGAAGGGAAACAATTTCCAGGGGGCCAAAGGCGAGAGAAATTTTTCACCTGGCACATCTATGTAGCAGAATGACTTCATCCAAGAAACACATTATTTCAGCCTTTGGCCATTTCACTGTTGGCCAAATGGAGGCTGGTGAGGCCTCCGCACAGGCCCTTGTGTAAGCCGATGAGCTGAAGGTCTCTGAGGGACCTGGCCTCCGTCTGTCATTCCTTGTATTTTAAAAGAGAAGTTGATGATGTGGGAGGACTGGGCCCTCTGTTACCCCTGGAGACAGAGTCCAAGTGTCCCTATTCCAGCACTTTGCTCTCAGGTTTCGTGTCTATCAGAGTTCAAGACCTTTTGGCAGTGGAGTGATTTTCTAACTGCCTACAATTTTTTTTTTTTTTTTTACTAATAAAACCCCTTAAAGTAATAGCTTATACAAAATCACACTGCATGGAACAGAAAAACTCAGAATTTTGTTGGCATGTATTTATTTTATAACCTCACACTTTCAACATTTCACTCCATATACTGTGGATAAATGAAAACGACAAGGGCACTTTCATAAATACAAAAACACATCAAATGAGGGTGCCCTGGATGATAACTATACCACTTTGGTTGAACAGTATTTAAAAACAAATAATCACAATGATACTTAAAAAAAAAATACCTTTCTTACAATCTCAGGATATTCTTCAATTAAAATTATCCATGATCAGAAAGAATGTATTGTTTCAAAGTTGAATTACTAGGAATAGTCAATCATGGCTGGAATACTTGTTACAGAATAACAAACACGAAACGTTCAAACTTACCATAAAAGCTAAACTGGTTTCTAATGCAAAGCTGTCACACTTGACTGACAGATTACATAGTTACTTGTTATGGCACAACTGTTAGAACAACAGAGTGTGCACTGGGCTGACAGTACGCATCAAGAAAATAATATCTTAATGTATTGAGGGCTTTCTGTATTCCAGACATCATGGTAAGCGCTTAAAGCGTCATCTGGTCTTAATGTAATGACCCCATTCTATTACCTTGCCATTCTGATGAGGAGACTGATGCTCAGAGGAATTAGGCAACTCTGCTGTGCACACAAAGCCCCCATGATGGGCTCCATCAACCAGCACTTCGCTGAACGGTGCTCATCACTCTACTTGTACGCTTGACATCAAGGACACTCATGAGCCTGATTAAATACCTGAGAGGAGCTGTAGGCCCCTTAATCTATGGCCATCGAGAGAGGATGGGCTGGCTGCTCCCATAGTGCCAGGGACCCTTTGCCCAAGGTCTGCACAGTGAGTCAGTCCGGAAACAAAAGGGAGCCTGCCGGGGAATGCCTAGGTGTTCAGCGGTGACCGTCAACTCGTTTGTGTGTACCTGTTATTCGTTAGTGATGTAAGGGGTTCGAAGTACATTTTAAAGATGGAGCTGCTGAAAAATCTCTGCAGTTTGAAAAGCACGATCATGGTGGAGGGCAGAGTAGCAAGAATCCAAGAGTTCTTAACTCCTGCCTCAGCCCTGCCACTTGTTAGCAATTTGATATAGAGGAGCCCACTGAACTCCTCGAAGCTTCTGTTTTTTTCAAAGAGCAAAGTGATACTGCACCGGGGTGGCTGTACACAGTAAATGAGACACGCACGACATCTGGCACTCAGCCCTCAATAAATGGGAGTTCCCTATCCCTCCTCTCTGCCTTCCGTCACCACTAAAAATCTCCCCTAGCCAGCAGGGCCTGCTCACTAAATCCAAACTCTTCCGTATGCCCTCCTGTAATATCTGCCCTTTCTTGAGGGGACCTCTCATGCTGGGAACCTCTTGAAAGCACGGATTGGGCCGAGTCGTGTGTCCTCAGGGCCTAAGGCCAAGCCTAGACTGTCAACCTGACACCTAGCAAAGTAAGGAGGAAAGAACCCTGCAGGTGAAGATGGTTGTCTTTGTTGGGCAATGACATTTCTAGGGACATCATGAACTGATTTATGCAGAAGGTTCTGCAGCTTCCACTGCCTCCATGAGGCTGTCGCTCTCCAGAAGTGGCTGTGCTCCTGTGACTGCTGCCTCCTTGAGCGGCGCCTATGCTGCTTCAAGTGCGAGGAATTGGCTGATTTGACAAAGGCAACACCTGACAAGTCAAAAAGCTTGGAGTTTTAGGTAGATTACAAAAGATACTTTTTCTTGTGTCAATTCTTTCTTCTTTGTTGTGGGTAAACTTTGGTCTATTGGGGGTACTTACAGGAAACCTGAAGTTTCCTTTCACATTTAAAATTTATTGCTATATCACGTTGAAAATTTAATCTTTTTAAAAAGATTTTATTTATTTATTTTTAAAGAGAGGGGAAGGGAGGGTGAAAGAGAGGGAGAGAAACATAGATGTGCAAGAGATACATCTATCAGTAGCCTCTCACACACCCCCAGCTGGGGACCCAGCCTGCAATCCAGGCATGTGCCCTGACTGGGAATCGAACTGGCGATCTTTCAGTTTGCAGGCTGGCACTCAATCCACTGAGCCACACCAGCCAGGGCAAAAAAAATTTATCTTTTGTTGATTAGTAGTAGTCTAGGTAGGATTCAAGAAACTCTCAGATAATTTTTTTCTTAGGAAGAAGAATCAAGGCCTGGCTTGAATGCCTTGACTTCTATTGCATTCATTAGAGAAAAGAATATGGAAAAAGTCTTCACTTGGTAACACGAATTTCCCTAGGCCAGGGTGGTAGGTCCCACTCTGGGTCAGCTTTTAGTCTTCTGCCTCATTGTCCCAGTGGCCATAGCTGTTGCTTGCATCTGGCTCTTCAATTGTCTCATTTTCAAAAGAGGCCTCTTCCTCCTCCTGGATCACCTTCATTAACTCAAGGAAGCTGGGGGGCAGCCACTGGTCTTTGAGCTCCCTCAGCCTGCACCACAAGACCAAGCTGAGGCTCGCCCCGGCCATGACCTGCTCCAGGTGGACCTGATCTGCGGTATTCCTGGGGATGGCCCATTTCTCCACAGTCTTCCCGGGCAGGGTCTCCAGCCGCAGCACGTAGGCTGAGACTTCCTTACCTTCCTCCTGATAGGTCTTCAGATACCTTACCTGCAGCTCTCCAGGCTTCTGAACACTTGCTTAAACGCCTCCAAACACTCCTCCAGGCTTACAGATGGGTTGTCTACCTGCACTAGGCGCATGAGGTCCAGGGCGGGGCCCCGCAGGCTTTCCATCAGCCACCATTTCTTTTCTGCCACTGGCCACTCTTTGACTATCTCCGTGGACTGTTCCCAGCAGATTTCAAGGGCTCTTCCTCTGGGCCGGGCACGGCACTCCCTGAGAACACTCTCCGCTTCCGGCACCTCATGGGGAGCAGGGGCTGAGGGGTGTGGGCAGGAGACTGCCTGTTCCAACACGTGGGCCAGGAACTCTGGGGACCCGGAGGGCGCTGAGCCTGGAGACACTCCCTCATGCCCAAGGGCTCGGAACATACCCGGGACTGTCTGCCCCTCCTTTTCTAGAAAGAGGTTCAGTCTTTCAAGAAATTCAGTGTCCTGGTTAGGAGTTTTAAAGACCACTTTCCAGACAGCCCCCCTCCCCTGAACCTCACTGTGGATCGCTGCGACGTCGGTGTCTTCCCGAAGCCCCAGCAGCCGACACCCTCCCAGAGGCTGCAGCGTCTCCTGGAGCACCACCCGAATCTCAGCCTCCTCGCACTCCAGGGGGATGCCTGTGACCGTCAGTGACTTCCGGTCATCTGTGCTCACGATCGGGCACCAGTCCTCCAGCAGCGCCAGTGCCGTCACTGCAGGCCTATATTTACTCTAACTCTAGGGGTACAATTAGTTCGTGGGGCAGGTAGGCACTCCCTTAGGATTCCAAGTGTCCTGGATAAACTCCTGAACTTATAACTCACCAGGGAATGGGTTTCAGGGCAGCTCATACTAACTGCAGTTGCAACGTCTTCCAGTCCAGTTACCCTACTTGTCCAGTGGCGAGAACTCAGCACTCTGGTTCTGTGTCTAGACCTGACCCAAGGAGTGCGAGTAGTGAATCGGTTAGGACAGCACCGCTGTCAGTGGCTCTGCAGGTACGTGGCTGCTGTTTCTCTCCCTGATGCCAGCAGCCATGGGTGGTGTTGACCCTTCCTTGGCGAGGGAGGCATGGACCAGAGCTGCTCTCACACTCTCTGGGTCTCTGCCACCTCATGTCCCTCTGGTCAGTGTGTGGCCGCCTCCACTCTTGCCCCCAGATGTCCTAGAGAGAAGTCTCAAGGCAGAATGACTGGGCCTCCTAGTGAAATAAGGGGCAGTTACCACACCACCCTCTCCTTCCCAGGGAGCACCCACACTCTGGTTAGTCTGGGTAGACTGGGGTTCTACCCTCCATTATAGTTGTGCCTATCCCGCTGTATCAGATCTCTATGCTTAGAGTGACCTTTTTCCTATTGGGTCACTGCAATCTGGCTTTCTCACCATTCGCTCATCGGACATGCCAATTGATGTGACCCCAGCTGTGGCCAGGGCTCAAGGTCCATCCCACATGAAGGATGAAATCAGGACATGTGGCTACTTACCTGTTTATGTGCTCCCAAATGTTCTGGAAAGTCAAGGAGCTTGTTTATTCAGCTTCTAGTGCAGGCAGATGTCACCCAATTCCACACAATGGCCGTGCCTGGGTGCTCCTTAGCTCCATCAAGTCACACTGCCCCGTTACACATAAATAATAATGGTGTGTTTTTATGGCTTGATAATATCCAGTAATGAAGACTGTTAATGCACTTATTCACAAAATATGACAACCCTTCACAATGTAATTAAGTCTACTAAACAATATAATTGCTTCAGTTCTTTGATTAAAAAATCCAGTTAGAAATTATTCAAACATTTACATCCAACTTAATATCAGTGTAACAATATAACAAATACTTTAATGTAATAATGTAGCCACAATAATTTAATAGAAGTTTAGCAATTTTTTAAAATTCGTCAAATTTTTTTTAAATCAGGGTCAAATAAACTTGGAATTATGAATTCATTCTCTTGTTATGTCCGGGCAGGCTTTGCAAGTGCACGAGGTCTTTCCTTTGTTATGAATATTAAGTTACTAACATGCCACCTTCTTCGTAGCATTTGACCTTGAGCAGGGTCACTTGAAGAAAAAGGAATAGAGGGAGGGCCAGTGGAGAACGGGTCAGGTACAAGGAGAAGAGTGCTGACATCCCAGCTACTGTTGGGGAGTGGGGTCCACAAGCCACAGATGCAGACCTGTGGCCACAGAGGCAGCTACACCTACAGCAGGTGCACTTCCCCAGTCCTTCTGGAAGCTTCTCAAGGTATGGCGTGTGCCAAGGGCCAGGAAGGCAAAATGATGGCTCGTGCCCTGGCCCAGCAGCCCTAGGGATCTGAGCCCAGTGATTTCTCTATGCCTCACTTTCTCCTTCTGATGTACGGGGGCAGGGGGAGTTTGGCAGAGGGAACCTTCCTCTTCTTTGTAATATTTTGAGGAAACATGAGATATAAAAAGGCATCAAATGCCCAGGAAGAAATATCTCCAAGGTCCACATAATGACTGCTATGCTGAGGTTAGGCTACCTTTGGGTGGTTTCTTCCTCCAAGGGCAATCCCTCCCTGCAAGGCAACCTTCAGATACAATGATGGCAAGTGATCCATGGTCCTTGATACACCAAATCCATGGATTGAAATATTTGGATAAGAAAAAAAATGTATTTTCTAACATAAAGGTAAGATTGGTTATTAAAAAAAAAAAAAGAACTAGCCCTTGTTGGTGTGCTCAGTGGATTGAGTGCCTACCTGTGAACTAAAGGGCAGCTGGTTCGATTCCCAGTCAGGTCACATGCTTGGGTTGTGGGCCACAACTTTAGAGCAGGGCACGCAAGAGGCGACCACACATTGATGTTTCTCTCCCTCTCTTCCTCCCTCCTTTCCCCTCTCTCTAACAATAAATAAATAAATAAATAAATAAATAAATAAATAAACTAAAAAAATAAAGATTGGTTGGACAAGGAACTGGACTTTCACATGGAAGATCCCTACTAGGTTTGCTGGATCCTTTGAGATAGTGACCTTGAAAAGAGCCTCTGAATCTCTCAATCTCAGACTCCCACCCCGGGAAGCGGTAATGGTAAAGCACTCCTCTCCCCCAGCAGCGGAAATGATGCAATTATGGTGGAAGCACTAGCTTCAAATGCAAAGCGTATACGGTCGGTTCTAAGTCTAATGCCCACCTCTGGTTCTCTCAGCCCCAATACGTGCATTTATTTCTATTCTTCCTCCATCGCTTCTAGTTCCGAGACTCTCCTGCCTCCCCACTGTGGCGGGCTCACCCTGAAACTGTGACTGATTGTCCTCCAAATTTAACTTCATTTTCCAAACTACCCCTCCCAATTGGGGGAGGGCAGAGTATCAGAACTTACTCCTTCAAGGGGCAAGGGCTGACAATGGGACAACATCCTTGATCACGCTGTCTGGAGCAATGGCCCTGCACTAAACAGCCTTTTAGCCCAAAACCCTCCTGGTTACTGAGCATGCCCAGACCTCCCTCTTGAGACGCCAAAGGATGGGCACCATCTCGGCAGAATTTTGCCACTGTGGAAAGAGGGGTGGGGCTGTAACCAACCGGATGGAGGGACTGATACAAGCAAAAACGTGGAGGAGGCGAGTAAGCAGCGGAGAACCCTCAAGGACCGTGTTGGTGGCACAAGTCAAAATGCTTCCTGGAGGCCCAGCAACCCTGTGGCTATGGCTGGTCTAAGCGCACACACACAACAATGCCCCACAATTTTGCCTGCTTTGCCACATACAATTCAAAGAGCCCGATCACAGCCAGCACCCCATCTCCTACCCCACACTGGACACGTGCACCCGCACTTAACGCCTCGGCCACGCGGCTCTGGCGCAGTGCGCAACTGGGGGGAGGGAGCACCAGACCGGGAAGGGCTGGAGATTTGGGGATTGGGCTTTTCCTCTCTTCTTTTTTTGGGGGGTGAAGAAGACACCAAATCGAGACATTCTCTACGCCCTTTTTGGCGTAGAGGCACAGTTACCGGTATGTAGCGCCCTCCTGCACGATGTCTGCACCCTCACTGTATGTGTTAGTGGTCGCGCTCGGCCGGGCTTTGCAGACTGCACTCTTGGCTACACTCCTGAGGGCCGGGCCGTAGACCTGTGTCTCTCTCCCCAACCCCACACCCATCGTTTGCTATGCCCCTCTGCATTTCTCCCTGCCATGCTGTGGGCCCCCCACCTCTGTGGATGAACTAAGTAGAACCTTCCTGTTTCAATCTCTGCTCCCATAGCCCACCAAAGCCAGTGGGTAGATAGAAGCTTTGGTGTCTTGCGCGAGGTACGGCCCCCACCTCTCTGCGAGGCCTGCTTCATCCCTTCCCAACGCTCAGTGGGGCCCCTTCCTCTCTCCCCAGGTGTCCTGGCACCAGCCAGTTTGCCCCCCTTTCCCCATCCATCACCTCACGGCCCGGTCAAGGGAAGGAGCTTTCCGGTCCACCTCCGAAATGCTTTAGGGAAGAGGCGCCAGCGCCGGATTGGTGGAAGAGAAGGGCGCTGGGCCAGGGGCTGCGCCCTCGGATCTCCGCCCCCGCGTGCCTGTCGCACACTCACCCTGGAGCTGACCTCGGCCAGCGGTCCCTCGGCTTCACACCCCTTAGTCGGTGGTCCGGCCGCTTCACTTCCGGAGCGCGGGGCTCCGGGCTGTGTGGCCCTCCCTCCCCCGCCGGCGCCCAGTCCCCTCCCGGTGCCCCGCCCACGCCCCGCCCGCCGCTGCCGGGAACCGGCAGCTTCTCGCTCCCGCTGCAGCAACGGCCGCCCTCCCAGACCCAACTTTGCAGCTGCCGGGAGCTCGCGCGGCGGCAAGGGGCGTGGGCAGGGAGGGGAGATAGCGGGGTCAGGGGGAGGGACTGGGAGGGAGGGTCGCCCACTCGCCAGCTCGGCTTCCTCTCTGTGCACCTTGCGGTAGGCAGGGAGCGGCAGCAGCCGGGGGGCTGTGCACAGGGAGAGGCGGACTTAGGGACCGCAGACGGACGGACAGACGGAGGGAACCCTCCCCGACCCCCCTCCCCCCCGCCGCACCATGGCCGAGAAGAAGCAGTCTGGGAAGGCGGCAGAGGACGAAGAGGTCCCTTCCTTTTTTAAAAACCTGGGTTCAGGCAGCCCCAAGCCTCGGCAGAAATTCTGTGGCATGTTCTGCCCAGTGGAAGGGTCCTCGGAGAACAAGACCATCGACTTCGATTCGCTCTCGGTGGGTCGGGGCTCGGGGCAGGTGGTGGCTCAGCAGCGGGACGTCGCCCACTTGGGCCCCGACCCGCAGCCGCCTTACTCCCGGCAGGGCCGGCGCGCCGGCGGGGAGCCATCTGTTGAATCGGGCCGGAAGGTGGAGATTCGAAGGGCCTCGGGCAAGGAAGCCCTGCAGAACATCTGCGACCAGGTTGGTTATGGGGGGAGGGGAAGGTTTGAGAAGGAGGACAGGGCAGGGGGATCGCCCCTCCCTTGCATTCCAGCCTGCCCACCGCCCTGCCCCTCCCCATATCTGTACTAGCACTCCACCCTGACCTGCCCTTCTCCAGGCGTGGTGCCGAGAGGCTCAGGCTCGGCGGGGGACGGCTGTGTGCCCACAAAGGCTGCCCGCGCCGCCCCGGGTCTGGGAGGTGGAGGATGGTGGGGAAAGGATGGGCCGATCCCCGGCGGGAGGTCGCATGGTGGGGGGTGGGGATGGGCGGTGGTTCCATTCTTCTTAAATCCTCCGGGCGGCTGCCGATTGCAGCTGTGGCTGTGTGTCCCACCCTTTTTTTTAAGGCGACTCAGAGCTTGCGGTGGAGGGCTCGCGAGGGCTCGCGTAAAGGGCCGCGGGCTCCCCGGGGGTCGGGAGGGCGGGGGCTCCGACGGCTGCTCCCCTTCGCGCGCTGCGCGTCCTGCGCGCTCTACACCACACCGCCTCCCACGCGCTCCGCGCTCGCGTCCGGATCTGGAGGCCAGTACCATGGTCAGCTCCTCCCGGAGAATCTCACCACCCCGACTCCGGTTCGCAAAGTGAGAAGAACCAGGGAGGTGGTGGAGTCACCCGAGGAAACCCAGATGCTCCTAAATAGCCCATGTGGAGAACAAAGTTCCGCTAAGTATCTCTCAGCAAGGGCTTTCCAGAGCGAGCTCGCCCTATCTGGGAGGTGCTTTGGAGATGGGGGACTAAGTGGATTATCTTCA
>PVIA01006862.1:0-91305 GCA_004024845.1 Tonatia bakeri | reverse complement strand
GTTTATTTTGTTTGTTCATTTGTTTAAAAGTTCATTTACTGTATTTTTGGACCATAAGATGCGCCTAGGTTTTAGAGGAGGAAAATCAGAAAAAAAATTTTGAAGCAAAAAATGTGGTAAAATATTGAGTAACATAAATAACATATTTCATCGATATAAATGTAAACATTTCAACAGCAGCATTAACAACCATTATTCCTTCCAAATTTGGGTGGGGGGTGCGTGTCTTATAATCCAAAATATACGTAGTTTAAATAGCCATTCTGACAGCTGTGAGGTGGTATCTCATTGTTTTCAGTACATCCTTTTTGGCCACAAGTGAATCCTAAGGCCAGCCCAGATTTAAGGGCAGGGAATGAGGCTATACCTGTTGATGTGACAGGAACAACGTCACATTGTAGAAGAGCTTGCAGGATGGGAAAACCTGTTGTGGCCATGTTTGGAAAACACAATATGCTATATTAATATTAACAAAGTTATTATTTATTTATTTTTAGAGAGAGGGGGAAGGGAGAGAGTGAGAGAAACATCCTGTGTGGTTACCTCTTGCACACCCCCTACTGGGGACCCGACCTGCAACCCAGGCATGTGCCCTGACTGGGAATCGAACCAGTGACCAGTTCACAGGTCAGTCAGTGCTCAATCCACTGAGCCACTCCAGCCAGGGCTAATACAAGTTTTTAATGTGTGAAGCAATTCACACTGTATTAGTCCTCTCAACATATCCTCCTATTTTTTTTAGTTAGCCTTCCATACGACCATGACCTCTTTCAACAGCATCAGTACATTAGACTTCAGTATTCTATCTCTTGCCTCACAGCTTCCTCAGTTACGAGTTCTGTAATTACACATTCACCAAGGTGGCAAGTAATATTGCATAAATGTGCTCTTGCCTTTTCCTTTTCTTTCCTATTGTTGTTTAGTGAATCAACATCATTGATAGAGGAAAAGTGAGTTGAAATGAGGTTAGTTTTTCAAGGTTAATTATATTAGAAATTGGATTCCCAGATACTTTTAACTATGAGAGATGATGATCCAGGGATATAGAGGTTACTTAATAATACTTCACTTTTGTCCTTTTTGTTTTTTCAGGAGTAGATAACTTTGTTTTAAAATTGTTATGCAGCTTTGGAATATAGTAACAAGAAGACAGTGAATATCTACCCAGCTTTGTCTAATATTAAAATTGATTAAGCTCTTTGAAGTTTATCAGCGACTTCTGGATACCTTTGGTCATAGATAGGAATTATTAAATACATAAATGCTTATTATACTTAAATATAGATGTTTTTCTACCTTAGAGGTAAATCTTACAGAGAAATACTTATAAGATCATTACTGAGAGACTGCTGTGCCTAATGAGTGTAATTAAGCCTGTATTAAAATTCACTATTACTAAGTAGTTGTCTTTCTAACTTGACGTATGGAATCTGTGTGGACTGTGTTATTTTAGGCTTATCTGGAGCAGGGAAGACCACAGTGAGCATGGCTTTGGAGGAGTACTTGGTTTGCCATGGTATTCCATGCTATACTTTGGATGGTGACAACATTCGTCAAGGTCTCAATAAAAATCTTGGTTTTAGTCCTGAAGATAGAGAAGAGAATGTTCGACGCATTGCAGAAGTTGCTAAGCTGTTTGCAGATGCTGGCTTAGTATGCATCACAAGTTTCATATCGCCTTACACTCAGGTATGTGTCCTCGTGCTGATTGTATTTATTGGGAATATGGTATTAGGAAAAGTGAATAGTTTAAACATTAACATGTGCTTTGAGGCTAAATCCAAATTAAAATAATTAACCTACAACATTTTTATGTTGCAACTTTCTGAGTAAGCTCATTTTTAATAAAATCTGCTGTAAACTCCCCCTCCTGCAAAGTGTAACCAAAGTTGTTGGCCTTAAGCCAGGGGCCAAATTATTTTAAGCTGACTGTTCTATTTAATATGTTTATAGAAAATATTCAACAAGTTCAGATACCAGGGAAAATCTTGTTTCCTAACATGTGTCCTGCCATGTTAGCTTCTTTGCTTAAAATTCTGGAGTCCCCTCTCATCATACTCCTCTTATTTCAGAGACCATAGCAGCATCAATTCACTTTTTTGTGTTTCCATGAAAAAGTGTTTCTCACTGCACAGTTTTGTTTCCCCCACCTGAAAGGCACTCTTCTCCTTCCTGTGCTCCCCCTCTTCTCAGCCTCATTCAGTCCTGTTCACGCTTTCAGACTCAGGTGTTTCCTCCTCCTGAGTACCTTCCCTTTCTTGAAACCTCAGGCTCTGTTGGATACCTCTCTTTGCTGTCCTTGTTATTGTACCTTAGCACATTATTTTGTTATAAATACCAGTTCTTTGGTTGATGGTGGTAATGGCAGCAGCAGTAGTAAAAATAATAGTGATAAGAGTAGCTAATATTTATTGAACATGTACTTTATACTGGTAATTGTTGTAAAGTGCTTTTATGTGAACTAACCCATTTGGTTCTCATGACCCAGTGAGGAAGGTGGAGGTGAGGAAGCAGGTGTACATTACCAAGGCCACATACTATAGGTGGAGGACAAGCATGTGCACCTAGACAGTGTCCCTGGACACCATGCTCTTGCCTGCCGTCCTTTGCTGCTCCTTCAGGGCTGGAACTACATCTTATTTATCTTTGTAATCTTGACACCAAGCCCTGCTCCTGGAACATAGTAGATATTTAGTGTTTGTTAAATGATAGCATAACCCTTAGGACGCCCAGATGTTAGAGAATAGGGAAGTTAGTTCTGTGGTTAATGGTCGGGGCTTTGGCGTCAGACATGGTGGGCTGAAATCTCAGCTCTGCCCGTTACTGGTATGACCGTGGCCAGTTCCCTTAAGCTTCCTAAGCTCAGATAATGCCTGTCTCATAGGGTCGCTTTGAAGATTTCATTCAAAGCTCTCAGCAAGTGCCCTGGTATGTAATAAGTATTCAGTATGTATAAGAAATACTAGCATAACTCTAGTACTGTCATTAATAAATTTGGATGATGACTTAAGACCTTAAAAAATGAACAAACAACAAAATTTGAGCTGTAAAAGATTTGAGATTTATAGATAAGTGTCAGGTTGAGTGTTAATCTTACAGGTTCACTTAATTGAACCATGTCAAGAGTCCTAAAAGATTTTGTGAGGAGTAGCTGCTTTTCTTTCTGAAGTGTTGGATTCTATGTCAATGTGTCAGTTTAAAGTATATTGATAATGAAGTGTGTAAGCAGAATGAGAGGTGTTTAGAGTTCCTGAGTCCTTGGATATAAACAGAATTTGTAGTTACAAAACAACAGTGATAGTTGTGCACCTTCTGGGAATCTTTGCAAGTGTTGGAAACGGAGCAAGTCGGTGACATCTGATCTGGAGAGCCGGGTGTCTGAAAGGATACGCGGATCTGAGTTTTGGCCCCCTGTTGCCTTAGTGTGGAGCGAAGCTTGTGTTGGTCTCATCTCTCAGAGCACTAAGAATGAAATTTGGACTGTGGTTAGGGCACATCAGTATCTGTGATAGCATTTGGGTTGAATCATATAATATAGGATATGTGCATTTTTCCATGTCACCACTGAACTTGAGCATCTTGGTTCTAGAATAAATCTGATCATTTCTCTTCATAAGGAGTTGGTATGGTAGGTGGTGTGGTGGGAACATCAGATGTGTACAGTTAATCTTGAGGCAAGTGATTAGGTAAGTGTATATAAAAGATGCTGTGGAAGATTCACAGAGGAGATGCTTGAAATGGGTCACGAAGGATGAATCGGATTATACCATATACCAGACTGGAGGGAGAAAGCTATTTCAGACAGAGCAGACAGCACAGTATTTACAAAAGCATGAACGTGCGAGGGCATTTGGTGTCTGGGGCACTCCAGGTAGTTTCGTCTTGGGGGTTCACCCTGCACAGCAGCAGGGTGAATGTGAGGGGCAGTGAAGCTGGAGCGATTTGCAGAGGTCTGATGCTGGACGCGGGTCTGTGCCGGCCCCACAGGTAGTTAACAGTTTGAGATTGTACCCGGGAGTGTTGTCATTGAGTTTGCACCTTAGTGGGGTCACCCTTGAAGCCTGGAATGAGAATGGCCTGGAGATAAAAGACTGGTTAGGGGGCTTTTGGAGTGAATTTGAACAGCGGCCATGGGAATAGAAAAAATGGGGACATATTGAAGGGCTGTTGAGCAGTAGCAGCAGAGGACTTGGTGCCTGGTAGAGTATTGCTTTTTGGGGGGTGGGGGGGTGAAGGATGGTGCTTCCTGAGGAAAGATGGAATGATTGAGTTAGAAAATACTGGCTAGGAAGGGAGAGGTTGAATATTTCACTGTAGGTGGGTTAGAATCAAAGTGCTAATGGAGTGTCGAAGTGGAGATGATCACTGAATCATTGAAAAATTGGTTCTGGAGCTCAGGAAAGTAGAATTTGGATACAGATTTAGGAATCATTAACTTGATCGGTTGACTCCTAGATAAAGGTGAGTGTGCAGTAGAGCGTGTGGAATGAGAGGAGCGCTACTGACGGAAACTCGGGAACACCTTCTTTTAATAGAAGGACCGTTGGAGCAGTGAGATCACAACTTAATAATCACTCTGCCAGACGCTGTGGTTATAAAGCCAGTGAACTGATTTTAGTATATCAGAGTAAGGTCTTTGACAGAGGTATATGGTGGGGACTCTGAAAACCCAGAGAAAGCGGGGGCCCTCGGTCAGTCTGGGCATGCATGGGAGGCTTTCTGGATGTCACCTTGGAGAAGTGCTGGGAGGGAGCAGCTTGCTTTAGCTAGAAGAGTGCTGGTGGGGGGGAGTGTTTCTTCCAGGGAGATGGCAAAGATGTAAGCCTGAACACCTAGGCAGAGATGAGGGGTTTGTGTCTCAGAATTCTGAATGGACCTCTTGTAGCGTGAAGTTACTTTCATGCCCACTCAGGCTGAGGTTGAGCGTTCTCAAGGGGTGGCCTGATGACACCTGCATTTGAGCTGGTCTCTGGCTCAGGTTCCTCATAAAATCGAAGGGGAAGTTTTCATAGGGCATCCATTGTTTTCCCTCCTGGAATTCCCCCAATAGCTCTGATTTTAAGAATTGTATGCCTTTTAAAATGGTTATGAAGAATGGGTGTGTTATCCTAATAATTTCTTGGATTTTTTGCTTAAATTTTAAAAACATAAATTAAATATTATCTAATATGTTTTTTTCACTCATCCTTGATATTCACATGGTACCTTTGATTTGCATAAGCAGTTTTTATTGTTTCTGTGCCTGTCTTTTTTTCTAAGGATCGCAACAATGCAAGGCAAATTCATGAGGGAGCAAGTTTACCTTTCTTTGAAGTATTTGTTGATGCTCCTCTGCATGTTTGTGAACAGAGGGATGTCAAAGGACTATATAAAAAAGCACGGGCTGGAGAAATTAAAGGTAAGTAGTGTTTTTTTCCCAGTTTCTCTTGGCTTAGGTATTTTACCTTACCGTATCTGAGATTGATAACCTCTCGTAAGAGCCTGGGAGTATTCAAATGACTTGGAGCTCCTTGAGACGAGACCTTGGGTCTTATTCCACTGTTGTGGTTCATAGGCCTAGCAGCAGGACCTGGCACTGTGTGCACATAGTGACTGTCACTGATCACGTTGGACTCCTAATCAGAAGACAGCATTTTAAGAGTGTTGAGACTTTGGGGGCTGGTGGAAACCCACTTGATATAATTAGGTGCCAGCATCAGATGGGATATCAGTGGCTAGCTGCTGCCACTTCAGCTCTTTGTTCCATTGGTAATGTAGGAAATTTCAGAGCCAGTGGGGAAAATGCCTGAATTATAAGTTTCTTGAGAGCAAGGACGATGTCTTGTTCTTATATATAGCACAGTACTTGGAATGATTGCTTATTCATTCTGTGTATAGTTGTTGAATTAGACTGAATTAACACTGCATCCATCAAAATATATACATCTTGCTTTTTAGGTTTTATGGTCTGCTCCAAGAGTTTCAGCAATGATGAGCATTTGGACACGGAAGGAGACAGTTAGAACCTGTCTGCTGTGGCCTTTGATACCAATCATTTTATTTATCTTGTAGACATCCTTTGACATTAGTTCTCTTATTAACAGAAGCAGGACCTGCCAACATTAAAAAAATTATATCAAAGATAGATTACTCAGTCAGACTTGTTTAGAGGTAACCTTCGTTTACCTTCCCGAGTGGAAGTGTGATAGCCTGGTACTGTCGCAGGAGTTCCAGGAGCTCTGTGAATTGTAGATTTTGGCATTCAGCTTCTGGCCCTGAAAAGAAAAGGTAGAATGGGAAGGAAAATGCTTGTTAATCTGGGCTCTTCTGTCTTTTGGACATAGGAAGGCTTTTGCAGTTGGGTCAAATTCCACCTGCTGTAGGAAGCCTGGCTCCTTGGCCGAGGCTGATATCCACCAATTGTGCCACCATGGAGACTCAGTTTCTCTGATTAGGCTGGCACTTTCTTGACTCAGAGAGGTCAGGCTGCATAGCCTGAATAATTTATGAGAGCGAGAGGGAAACCAGTTAAACTCTTGACCTTCTCTGTCACCCTCTCTCTGTTGATGGCCAGTTTCACTTCAGTTTGTTGTGAGCGAGTTCTGGCAAAGAGAAGCAAAATGTGTCCAGGATCCTTTTACTTATTTTAAATCTTTTACTTATTTTAATTCTAGTTGGTTTTGTCGTTTTTGCAAAGATAGATCGTTGAGGGAGGTAGATTTTTCTGCCTGGCTGGAGTAAAACTACTTGTGAGCAGAGACAATACCTTGAGCATTTTTATATCATTAGAATTTAGTGCCTGGTCCAAAAGCATACCTGGCAAACACATAGTAAATGCTTGTTGGATGGCTTAGAAGGGGAGTGCACGTCAGATGCTCAACACACATTTATTTCTATTTCACACATTTTTTTCAACAGCACTTTCTATTTGTAAGGTATAAATTTGGTGCTTGGGATGCAAAGATGAATAATACTGCATTCAAAATACCCCGAGTTACTTGTAGGGTGCATTCTGTGTCTGGGAGTGTGTTTGTATTAGTTTAGTTTTCTATGTGTTACTTGTTTAATTTCCTGAGAGTTTCTCAATTCCTCTCTTTAGACACCGATAAAATGTTCCTCAGGTTAAAATATATATATGTGGATATGTGTATACACCCTTATTTTAGGTTTGCCATGGTGCTAGAGATCCTGATTGTAGAGTTGTTTGCTTTTAAAAATTACTCATTAGATGGCACTTACAAAGTTCCCTATCAGCGCTGTTTCTGAGCCTTGATGGTAAACATTCAGGACAGATGAGATTGTATACATTCAACAAACCCCAGGATTTTATAGGTCTTTAGGTATTTACAAAGCTGTAAATGTATTGCTCTGTCAGCCATTTCTAATACCCAGATTATTTTCATGATTACTGCTTGAGTGGTTATTCTCTAAGTATAAATGTTTTCCTTACAACGTATATGGATTACCATCACTGATGGGATAAATTAGCTAGGAAGACAGTTCCTTGACTTTTAAAATGGCAAGCCAGGTTTTCTAATGTACTGATAGTCAAGCTTTGCTGCACATTAGCATTACCTGGGCACCTTTTAAAAATCCAGTGCCAAGGCAAACCTAACAATGAAATCAGAATCTCGTGGGAGTGGGACCCAGTGGTTCCATTGTATAGCTGCATTTGAGAATCAGAGGTTAAGAACTAGTGTTTTAACCAGAATTAGTTTTTCTCCAGCTATTTTATTGTGACTCACCACTAAATACTGATGAGAATATTAGTAAAGCAGAGGTTTTTTCCTGGATTTAGGACTTCATGGGATAGTTAAAAATAGGAAATAGAAAAAATGAAATAAGAGGGCTATAGACTAGTAGTATGTAATTTAGAACTCTTTGGAGAACTGTTGCTCTTAGTAGTAATGATTCTAAATTCATGCAAGGATGACCTAAGCATTCCAAGGCAGACAGGCCTTGTGTGACTTAAGTGTGGGTGGTGTCAGAAGTGTATGATGGGAATAGCATATCTCCAGCTTAGCCCATTCCTGGGAAACATCCGTATTCTTTCTCTTTTTGGCAGTTAGGTGGAAAATCTAAATAGTAGTTAATACTGAATTGAGTGTATTTGACTGTGGAGTATATTTTGTGATATAACAGAGTTGCCTTCCTAATTTGTGTTCTGCTTATACTAATAGTAGTTTCTTTGTCTTGCTTCAACGCTTAATCTGGTGGCAGAAGAAGCCTGCAGAGCTTCAGTGTGGCTGGAGATAACCTTTGTGAATAAAATAGCCTGACTCGTGTCAGATCTGCATTGAGAGGAAAGAACCTTGCCAATTTCGGTGTTTATGCCCAGTGTTTAGGTACTGTATTCTGTATTCCTGTGGAGCAGTGAGGTGCTCCAGATCCCTTGGTGTTAAGTCCTGTATCTTCCCAGGCAGTTTAGGCATTAAAAAGGTGTCAGAAGTATAGTCGATCCTCATTAATAGAAGATTCTGTATTTTCAGATTGGCTACTCACTTCCACATGGCAGAGACTTGCACTGACGAAACAAGTGCAACTGATTTTCAGTTCTCACCCTCCTTTATTACCTGGTACCTTTTATAGGTTTCACTGGGATTGATTCTGAGTATGAAAAGCCAGAGGCCCCTGAACTGGTGCTGAAAACAGACTCCTGTGATGTCAATGACTGTGTCCAGCAAGTTGTGGAGCTTCTACAGGAGCGGGTAAGAGAAGGTCACCGAGGCAATCCCCAGGGACTGTTCTCTCCATTGTGTGACCATGTCCTCAGAAAAAAAGTGGTGGTACTGTGGAGAAATGTCTGTATTATAAATTCCTTATAGTGCTCACAGTTTTCTGTATGTGCGTATCTCTGTGTTTGGGGTTGGGGGGGCACTGTGTAGGTACAACATATGAATATTGCATCAGCGTAACCCACAGGAGACTTTACAGCCAGTAATGTTTTATTTTACCAGTAATTCTTCCACACAAGTACCTAACAGATAAAATTGAGTCTTGATTTACTCACCTTTACAACTTGGCATTGTTATGTTTTTTCAGTTAAGGAACATAAGGTAGTACCCATGGTAGCCAACCTCTCCTTGAACCTGGGAGGCCTTGGAGGGGGAATTTTCTGCACCTTCACATGCATCAGCAGGTCCCTGGTTTGCACCAGTTCAGGATCCTGGGCCAAGAGTTTCCTCTGCCTCCCTCTGTTTGGCAGACAATATAAATTCATTAATTTTTTTCTTTTATAATGATGTGGAACTTAAAAATACTGTTGAAGGAAGACTGCACACACATACACATATATATGACTGCTGTTCTGGAATGTGTCCTCCATCGATTTTCTTCACACAGTTGAATCTTGAATGAGCATTAGGGCCCATGAGAAACCTGTGAATGAATACCTGACATTCAGCTGAGAGGTTATGGTTAGTTGGTAGTCAAGGAGTATGTTTGCCTGCTACACCCTTATTGCAAGGGGACTCGATATAGTGTGCATTTTCCATAACAGACTTCCTCTCCTCGGTGATCCAGGGGTGGCAAATGCAGTTCAGCTTCATTGTCATCACAAAAGTTATTTGTGAGGTTTTCTAAAGGTAGCTCACATAGTAGAGTTTAAACATAGGTTAGGAGGTGAAGAGGTTGAATACGTAGGGTGCAGTGGTGTTTTAAAGCAAGGAAGGATAACCGAAGCATCATAGCTTTATAGTGTGTGCTTTGATGCGGATGTGAAGATTAGAGCTTCTACATTACCCCTTGTTGTGTGTAAGAATGTAAGTGTGTGGGCTAGGAGCAAGTGTCATCGGCAGGGATGGGAACCATCAACAGTAACTCCCATTAGTTGAGTTCTTAACCATGCACAAGCCCTGTTTTAGGTACTTCAGTAGCAGTATTGTGTTTAATTTGTATTAAAACTCTGAGAAGTACAATAGTTATAATTATCCTCATTTTGCTGATAAGGAAACAAGTTCAGGGAGGTGAAGTTGTTTGTCCTGGGGCAGTTCAGTGGGGCAGAGTAGGATTTGAACACAGTCCGATGGATTCTGCAGCACACACCCTTGTCTTTCTACTACTCTGCTTTCCTAATAGCTAGATGCTTTCAGTTTCTAGCTTATTTCTGAAATACGAATTTTTTTAAACTCTTTCAAATCTTTTGGCCATTTGCTCCTTAAGTGTAGTTGGAATTAAGAAATTGAGAAGAATGGGCATTTCATTAACCTATTTTTAGAAGGCTTTTAAAAATACTTCAGAGCAGATCAAGACGACACTGTCTGGGCTGGAAAGAATGTTTACCGTGTAAAGAAAGAAACTGCCGTGCCTGTCCTTGGTTAGTGTGGAATGTTTGTTCTCTTTAGTGTGAAATAAGAAAAGTGTTTGTAGGTCATCTAATTTACCTTGGGAAGCTGAGACACGTTTTACCAGATGAATTATGATCTACTTAGGTCCCAAAACCCAAATCTAAGTGGTTAATGAGTTGACTTGGGTTTATTCCAATATAACAAAAACTTCATTTCTAAAACAGTCAAGCTAATTAAATTATCTCCTCTTCAGGGTCAGTTTGTTAGACTTTGAGGGTTTTTCCTCACACCAAACAATTCTGTTTCTCTGACACCAGTGGGTGTCCAACAACTCATTTCTGATCTGACACGGTCTATCCAGAGTTAGCTCAGACCCCACAGATATCACAAGATTGCCTCTACTTTAGATGCCAGGTGCAAATAGGGCATCCAGGCTACTTACATTTCTGCCCTGCTGACTGCACGTTTCAGGGTTCCTGTGATGCTTGCCCCAACTTCAATAATTCCTCTAGAAGAACTTGGGACAGCACTTTGCTTACCATTACCAGGTTTTATAAGGCATATAGCTCAGGAACTGCAAACTAGAAGAGATGCATGGGGCAAGGGATTGGGTGGGAGAGGCATGGAGCTTCCACTCTCAGCATGCTACCCTCAGTGCATACTGCAGCCCAGCACTCTGCATCTGTCTTTTTTTTTTTAAGATTTTATTTATTTTTAGGGGAAGGGAGGGACAAAGAGAGGGAAAAAAACGTCGATGTGTGGTTGCCTCTCACACCCCCCGTAATGGAGACCTGGTACCCATCCCAGGCATGTGCCCTGACTGGGAATCGAACCAGTGACCCTTTGGTTCACAGACCAGTACTCAATCCACTGAGCCACACCAGCTAGGGCTGCATCTGTCCTTTAGGGATTCTTATGGAGGTTTTAGCATGTAGAGATGATTGATTAAGTCTTTGGCCGTTGGTGGTTAAACTCAATCTCCAATCTCCCACCCACTGTCACCTAGGATTAGAGCTGAAAGTTCCGATCCTATAAACACTTGTTTTTCTGGACTGAGCCCCTCAGCCTAAAGCAGCCATTTTCAACCTTTTTCATTTCATGTTACACGTAAACCAATTACTAAAATCCTGCGCACACCAAAAAATGTTATATTTTTTGTTTATTTGACAAAAATATAGGTATAATTTTGATTCATTTATACTGGAGGGCTGTTTTTGTGTTGGCTGTTGTCATTTTTTTTTATTTGACAAACTAAGGGAAAAGAGAGAGGTCAGTGCCCTTGACTTAAATAGTCAGGTATTGCATGTTTTAAACATTCCTCCTACACACTGATTGAAAATCACTGGCCTTGAGCCCATCTCATTTTTCTACCAAAGACACTATTACCACTCAGGACATTCCAGGGGTTTTCAGAGCTCTATGCCCGGCCCCAGATGGTGTGGCTCAGTGGGTTGAGTGCTGGCCTGCCAACCGAAAGTTGGGGGTGTGTGAGAGGCAACTGATTGAGGTTTCTCTGACAAATTGATGTTTCTCTCCCTCTGTTTTTCCCTCCCTTTGCCTCTCTGTAAAAATAAATGAATAAAAGCTTTTTTTAAAAAGAGCTCTATGCCAGAACATGGGCATAAAGACCAAATATATATTTCCCATGGTACCACCATTTTTTATAAAAGCAAAGCAAGTAGTATGTTTTGGGACTTAAAGAGAATGCAGGTGTTTGAGAAGTGCTTTCTCCGTGGTAGTAAATGGAAGTTTTTCTATGTGTTTGGTATTGCTTTGCAGAGACTCTTCTGAAATGAATTCTGCCAGGAGTTGTTTTGTTAATCTTCTTTACTAAGAAATTGCATTGGTCCACTGTCCAAGAAAAATATGTTTTTAGTGTGCTGTGCAGTGGATGGGTGTTTTAGGAGGATGGGTATTTCATTTAGTGTAATATCCTCCATCGTCTCTGGATCATTTTACTTGTCTGTCATTCTGGCCTGTGTGATACCCTGGGGTAGGTTAATGTGGTCATTTACATGAAGACTGAATTTCTCAGTATTTTGTCAGAGCATGCTTATTTCTTCATGTGCTTTAGGTGGCATATACTTACTCAAGAAAATGGAAGACACTGAAAAATACTGAGGATTTTGGACGAAAACTTCTTTCCTAACCCCTGAGTGGTCACTAGATGGCCTGCTAGGATTGCGTTCTAACTTGGTGCATTATGACATGAGGAAGTAGACTTCTTACTGCTCGTTTTAATCTAAAGTAATATTTTAAAGTCTGTTTTTAAACCTACCAGGAACTCTAGGTTTACTATTGCTATAAATTATTTAAAGGTTTGTCTTTTTATAAAATGGTGGGTTAGAGCTCTAAATGGATTTTATTCTGTGCATAAAAAAACAGACTTTGCAGCTCAGTTTTAAAGTGTTGCCAGAATATTGTTTGGTGTTCATGCTTTGGATGCATGTAGTTTAGAGAATAGAAATTTAATATGTACCTAAAACTATGCATGAGCTCTAATGTTTAAATCTGTGGGACAGATTTGGCTGGAGAAAAAATTGCACAAAATACTTTTATTAAAACTTAAAATATGGAATTCTTGTTTATTAACATGTTCAGAGTTCTTTAGGAAGATTAAAAAGAGAAGGCAAGAGCTACTATGTATTTTCAGGTAGTGAATATAGTGAATATTGTTTTTTGGCCTTCTAGTTTCCAGATAAAAACCAACAGTTGTCTGTTGGAATAACCATGTGGATACAGCACATGTTAGATCTTAGATTGCATTTAGCCAAGCAAAACACACTTTGAGTACTCATGTTACATTTTTAAATTAATATTTAAACATTTATAATATCTAACCCACCTCACTGGAGCATGCGAATTGTTTCCTGACCCTGTAGTCAGGGGGACTCCTAGGGTCGCCCTGGACCTCCTTTATCCTGAAATGCTGGGTGACTGGGGAGCTCTCAAGATTAGAAAAGGGGTTTAGCTATGAAAACACTCGCTCCTGGCCTGGCTTATGATCTGTTCTTGTTTTAAAGTAAATTCCCTGAAGTAGAGGTTTTTGTATGTACAATTTGAAGAGCATACTGTTTTTAAATGGCCTACCGTGTCTCTGGACGTCCTAATGAATCCTCCCCCGAGTGGGAAGCTCATGCAGCAGGGATGTCACATTCTGTTGTCCAGGCGCCTTGTCTCACGCTGAGGTGGTTTTGCTCCTGTTAGAAATTTAGTAGTGGTTTTGGAAACTGAAGAGATTTGTTGCCACTAGAATGTGCCAGAAACTGGCTGTGTCTGCATTTAAAAAATTCTTTTTGTATTCCTGGTAGTTCTCTTCTCTCTACACTTAGAATCTGCATAGAACTTGCTTTCTCTGAGCAAATGTTCCATGTTCATCTTGATTCATGCTGTTACGTTTGTGTTAATTACAAAAATATTCACTTTATGAATCTTTTTAGAAGAGAGGAACCTTTGGAACTTTTATTTGGTGTTGGTTATCAGAAGAATTTGGTATCTAAGTTGCGCGACTAAAATTCATTTTAAAATATTTCTGGATGTGAATTTTGAAAAATGAAGAATTTTGTGAAACACTTGTAATGAAAAATTATTTTGACTCAGAAATAGGAAAAAAATTTCTCTTTCTTGAAAACAAACTCATTATAGCATCTATCCATACAGAGCTGTACATTACTAAAAATGCATTCATGCTAAAGCTATGGCTTTATTAGTGCACAAAACATTAAAAAAATAATTTGGTTGGGCTCAGAATAAGTTAGTATAAATGCTGCCCTTTCCTGTTCAAAGTAATTCTCTTGGAGACACCCAGATTTGCTCACAAACTTTTTTTTTTTTTACTCTGGGTATGCTTGGAAGGAAACTACACACACTGTGTAGAAACATTGGTTAGTTCCCAGTTCCTGCTTTGAACATCTCTTCAGAGGGAATTGATTCACACACTGCGTGTACCCTCCTGTGTTGTGGTGTTCTGGAGAGGGGTGACTCCTGGGTGGAGGCAGGGGGCACAGACCCCGCCATGTGGGGCACTGCAGGAAGCAGTGCGCTGCTTCTGCTTTCCGTCAGTGTTTGTGAACTGACTCTGGTGGTGCTGGTTTAGGAAACCAGCTAAATATCACCTTGCATCCAACGAAGATCAAAAGATTAGTTTGTTGGATGCTGTCCTCTGACCTTCCAGGCTTGTCAACAATTGCCATTGGTGAGTGTTGGGGAGGGAAAGAGTAGTCAGCACCCCATAAGAAAGGTATTCTAATGCAGGTTTCAGAGATGGCAAAAAATGCTTTATGCAGAGTTGTCATGTCATTGAAGTTGAGAATGAAATTCTTTTCTTCCCTGGAGTCTCTGTGTCATTTGTTCCCAGACTGGGTTCTGGCTCTGAATTTCTGAGAAGTCTGGAGTGGTGGAAATGATGGGATTTAAAAGTGCTGGTTGAAAATCATTCACATGGAAATGCTTAGGCCCAGCTGAAATGTTGAGTATCTACTTTTTGTCAAAAAGTTTGTCAACACAGAAATATCACATGCTGACTAGAAACCCTAGGAATTATAAATGTTCAATAGTCTTTAAAATAAACTAAGAACAACTTGTGTGACAAAATGTTTCATGACAGTTTTCATAGGAAAAACAGTAAAGGGTTTTTTTGTTTTTGGAGGAGAACAGTATTGAGATCTCAGTTCCAACACTTACCAATTAACTGTATGCCTCAGAAAATAACCTGCTATCTGTGACTTCACTTCTGTCTTCTGTAAAATGGGAAACAGTAATAGTGCCTGCCTGCCTCAGAATTGTACTGATGACTCTGAGTTAATGTGTCGAGTGCTTAGGAACTTGTCGAGTTCCTGGCATGCAGTAAGCAAACTGTAATGACTGTTTATTGAGTATTTATTGTGTGTTAACTGCAGTGGAAGACAGTGTAGTAGGACTTGAGACAAGTTTATAACCATTCTCCTGAGCCTCAGTGTCCTCATCTGTAAGAGGAGACTAGCAAATGGTTTCTTCTACCTTCATAGGTAGAACTGATGGTGTGTCTCTAAAGTTTTGTGATTAATGTAAATATTTAAGTTTAGGCCTGTTTTGTCATGTCCTTTCTCACTAAAGTCCTAATGAATGTCAGACTTTTTGTCTGGGGAATTTTATTCTTTACTTTGCAGCTGGGAAAATGTGTGTGTCAGCTCTACGGATCCAAGAGGCTAATTGCACACACAGGGTATGTGTGCAGTTCACTTAATGCACATTACATTATTGTTCCGGGAAAAGTTGATTCTGGATTTTTATTTTCTAGTTGATGAAGTTATAGGCTTTGTACAGACTGCTGACACTATTAATTTCCCTGTAATGTACCTGTGGGCAAAAACAGTTGGAAGGGCATATACAAAAATGATCATAACCGTATATAGGATGATTTGTTTTTTTCATTTCCTAATTCTCTTTACTGCTATTTTCTACTTCAAAAGTGCATTAAATGTATGAAAACACATGCATTAATGTATTAAATATAATGTATTAAAATAGTTCCTAGAGCTAGAAGGCACAGGATGGGCTGTGTTAAGTTAATCTATTTCTCTTGTTAGATATCAAGAAGAGTCTTTTTTATATGTGATTTTCTCTTCATGTGCACAGTGAAATCAAGTGTAAATTGGTTATATTTACTTATCACTTCTTTGGCATCCCCTCTGCCCCCAGCAAAATTTAAGGCATGTCCTCTTTAGCTTGGGTTCATGGAGATAATCTACTTCAGTGTTACAAAGTTGTGGAGTATTTATATCCACAAAGAGAAGACAGAGCTGGTGGAAACTGTCCTTCCTTCACCATCGTTCTCTAATGCCCCGATGTAGTCTTTACCGTCAGGAAAGACAACAGATACCTTCGGCTGTGGGTGATTGCCAGACGCTTAATTGCAAAAGATGGTCTGGAAGGTTTATGAAGTGTCCTGTGGTGTGCAGGATTGGTGCTTCACACACATACTTTTCCACTCTCCTCCATGACCAGCGGAGCAGGCACTCGAGGGACACTACGGGGCCTCCAGAAAGTGCCCTTTGTGTCTGTGCTCCAGGAGCAACCTAGCTGACTGACCTTGGTATGGCAGCAAGCAGTGTGTCCTTATTTCTTTTGTGTCTTTTAATTTCATTATTTCTTTTCTTTTTGTTTTCCTTAATGTTTATTCTCCTTATTGATACTTGGGTTTTAGGATGAAAAACATCAGAGGCCTTGAATTTACGAGTAGAATGAGTCTGTTTCTGGCACATGATTTAGCCAGTGCCGAACTATCTCTCTTTTGTTCCTCCTCTGAGGGAACAGAGTGTTGGAGAAATGTGCAGTACTTGTTTCTAGGTTTTCAGAACCACAGGGACCGCTTGAGCAATGGCACCACACCTTTCACGAGATCATCTAGCTTTGATATGCTTGTCTGGCTCTGCTTGTTTTCCTCTACTGAAGATATTAATGTAAGACCAAATATAAGTTCAAGTTTCTTCCCAAACTTACTCCTCAGGAAAAATAGTAGACAGTATCCTTAAAAACCTGGTTCTTCCATTAATATTTATTTTGAATAACCTTTTTATGTTTTGTATTTTTTTACTGGACTTCATGGAGCAGTTTTGGGTTCACAGCACAGCTGAGGGGAAAGTACGAGAACGAGTTCCCACACGTGCCCTGCTCCCCTCCCCACCGTGTACGCCTCTCCTACTGTCCACATCCGCCACCAGATGGGCACACCGGTTACAGTTGATGAACCTCATTGACACATCTTCGTCACCCGTAATTTATAATTCACACCAGGATTGTACATTGTCTGGGTTTTTGACAAATATATCCACCACTGTAGTATCTTACAGAATAGTTCTCTTGCCCTGGAACGTCCTCAGTACTCTGTCTATTCATCTGTCCCGCCACCCTCACCCCGGCCCCCGACTCTACCCTCACCCCCAATCCTGGCAGCCAGTCTTTTTTTACTCTCTGTAGTTTTGCCCTTTCCAGAATGTCATGTCGATAGAATTGTATAGTATGTAGCCTTTTCGGATTGGCCCCTTTTTTCAATATGTCTTTTCATGGCTTCCTAGCTCATTTCTAATCTGTGTTGTATAATATCCCATTGTCCAGATGTACCACAGGTTACTTATTCATCTGCTGAAGGACTTCCCAGGGGTTTCAAATTTTGACAAATATGAATAAGGCTGCAATCAATATTTGTGTGCAGGTTTTTGTGTGAATGTAAGTTTTCAGCTTATTTTGGTAAATATCAAGGAACATGATTGCTGGATTGTATGGTAAGAGTTTGTTTAATTTTGTAAGGAACCCCCAAATTGTCTTCCCAAGTTTCTGCACCGTTTTGCATTCCCACCAACAGTGAGTGAGAGTTTCTGTTGCTCTGCATTTTCATAGATTTTGGTATTGTCGTTGGTTTTGGATTTTGACCATTCTAACAGGTCTGTAGTGGTTTTAAATTGCATTTCCCTGGTGACATGTGATGTAGGGTATTGTTCTATATGCTTATTTGTAATCTGTTTATCTTCTTTGGTATGGTGTTTACTCTGACCTTTGGCCCATTTTGTAATCGGGTTTTCTTATTGTTGAGTTTTAGGAGTTGTTTGTATATTTTGGATAGCAGTCCTTTTTTAGATACACATTTTGCAAATATTTTGTCCTAGTATGTGACTTGTCAATGCTCATTCTCTTGAGAATTAGTTTATTTTGAATAACAAAGTATTGCTTGGATGAGATACATGTATGAAAAGCTGTTAATCAGTGCCAGTTTTATATGCGTATCAGGATTACTTAATAGATTTGGCTTTGAAAATTTAAAGTAATTCAATACACTTAGTAATTAGTCTTAGGAGTATGACAAATGTGAGCAAGCCTTGTAACAGCTACCCGATGAGCGGTGTGTGAGAGCCTGTGTTGTGGTAATTACAAATAGCTTCTTGAAGGATAAATGAGCATGAGCCCTGTCCCAATGTCATGTAAGTGAGTACTTGCAGTTTGCGTGAAATTTCCAGACTATGTTTCATATGGGATCCAGCGTGCCGCTTCTCAGACCTGCAGTGGTGGGGGTACGGCTGGCGTGCTCGGGAGCACTGTGTTGCATCGCTGAAAAGGTGGCTTAGTGATTGGTTTCATCACATGCTAAAGATAATGATTATGTTTAGAGTGGTTTTTTTTTTTTTTTTGGTGGGGGCAGCTTGTTTCCAAATTCTTTTTATCATTACCTCTTGAAGGTCATGTCTTCTCTGCAGTTGCCTGATTTTGACATATATGGTACATTCTAGGAATTTCTTTCTCACTAGATAATGAGACATTATGAGTAATGACTTCTTGTATGGGGGATTCTGTCTGCTTGAAAGTAGGCCAACCGACATTTGGTAAATTGGGCAGGGACAGCATTCAAATCCCTCTTTTATACTTCTTTTTTAAGTCTTATTTTGGAATTTTAATTTTCTTCATTAAGATACCTTTTGAAGAACTGTACATTGTTAAATCAAATGTTTAATTGTACTTTTGTTTTTGTATAGGACATTGTACCTGTAGATGCCTCTTATGAAGTAAAAGAACTGTACGTGCCAGAAAATAAACTTCATTTGGCAAAAACAGATGCAGAAACATTACCAGCATTGAAAATTAATAAAGTAAGTGCTTTGTTGCTTTTCATAACAAACAATTTAGCCTTATATTCAGTTGGTAGTCTATAAAAGTTGTAGTTTTGTTGTTGTATTTGAGGGTGTGGTTAGCTGTGGCGTGTATCACAATTTCCAGGGTAGGAAATGTGTCTGATTTGTAAAACTGTATTCCCAAGATACCATGGCTTTAATTTTCTTTTAGTCATAACATTTATTTATTTTTAAATATCAAAGAACAAAGATGGTACAAGATTTTTAGGCTTATCAAAACACCTGAGTTCTAAAAGGTTGAGAAGTACTCATCTGTAATAATTAATTGAAAATAATTAATTTAAAAATGAACCTTTTTTTTTGCTTTAAACATATTTTCTTATTCTCCTGCCAAAACCCTGACTCTTCCTTTCCTATATTATTAAGAATATTTCTATTGTATATCTTAGCTCTAATGATATCTTTAGGTATTTTCCCAATAAAAAAAATCTTAAACTAGATATGATTACGGTGGAAATTATAATTTATATTTCAACCTTAGAGAATTTTAAGTCATCGTTAGGTACACTCTAAAAACAGACAGGGATGAGAACCTGGACTAGAAGAAGAATGACAGTGAGTGAGTATGAAGCCAGGTCAGTCAAACTTGACAACTCAGAAAGACAGTATCCTTTTCTTAATGTGAACTTTCCTTCAATATAGTGGTTTATTCTTTGCAACAGCAGTATGAAAAATAATTAATTAAAAACTTCATGGTAAGTCAGGTATTGTTATAAGCTTGGGCTGCCATAACAAATACCACGGACTAAGCGGTGTAAACAGTAGAAATTTAGTTTGTCACAGTTCTGGAGGTTGGAAAGGCCAGATCTAGATGCTGGCTGACTTTGAGTCTGGCGAGGCTCTCTTCATGGCGTGAGGACGTCTGCCTTCCCGCCATGTCCTCGCGGGGCAGAGAGAGGGAGCTCCGGAGTCTCTTCCTCTTCTTCTCAGGGAGCCGACCTGTTGGGTTAGGGTCTGCCACTGTGACCTCATTTAACCACTATCACTTCCTCATAGGCCCTACCTCCGAATACACTCATATCGGGGGTTAGGACTTGTACGTGATTTTCGGGGGACACAAACATTCAGTCCGTAATAGCTATCATCTTGAATTGGATTCTAATGTAGACACATAGTGGCTATGGTCAAAGGTGTAAGAAAAAACTAAAATGAAAACTTGACATGAAATAACTAGGTGCGTGAATATAATTTTCCCTGTGAATCGAAGTAGGGGAATTTGATTTTTCAGTGGGACACATTGGCCAGCCTCTTTGGAAATAAGTAGCAAGTGACACTGTACTGCACACCACTTGGCCAGGTGCTTCATGTTTTCTCATTCAGGAACCACTGTTGTGTGTATACAGCACCTAGTTAAAAATGAGCATACCCTGCTTACATTTATGATCCATGGGTCATTGTTTCTTTAACATTCTAATGGGGCAAACTAGACATCTTAAAGTTCAAGTACAATCTTTGTAAATGAATGGTACTCTGTCATTGGGGAGGGACCGATTTTGGTATTTTTAACTAAAGTTTAGTTTAGGGCAGTGGTTGTCCGAGTGTAGTTTTTAGACCATCATTGTTAGCATTTTTTGAGAACCTGTTCAAAATATAAAATCTTGGACCCTACAGCAAACTGACTGAATTAGAAACTGGGAGGTGGACCAGTCTTCATTTTAACACGTCTTCCAGTAGTTTCTTATACATATTAATGTTGGAGAACCACTTAGGGTGGGTTTGGGAGATGCTGTCCTTATTGGAAATGCTTGCAAGCCTAATGTTATTTAAACTTATTAAGAGACATGTATTTTTCTAGTGCCCTTATTCTTTATTAGATTTGTATAATCTGCAATCGTTCTTGAGATGTTTTCATCACTTCCAAAATTAAGTTCCTGAAGGCCACTGCTGCTTTTGTTCACGTGCATCACAAGTACATGACATAGAAGATTTTTCCTCTCTCCTTTACTAGGTGGATATGCAGTGGGTGCAGGTTTTGGCAGAAGGTTGGGCCACCCCACTGAATGGCTTTATGAGAGAGAGGGAGTACCTGCAGTGTCTTCATTTTGATTGTCTTCTGGATGGTAAGACATTTATATTCGATGCTCCATTGAGTGTGCAGGAGGTATTGCACAGTTGCAGGGACTCTTCATTATTTGTGTAGAGTAGTGGTCCACTTTAATGAAGGTAGCATTTTAAGACTAAGTTATAGCAATACTAGACATTTTATGCGGATAGTGAGGTCTGTGTTCCACTTTTTGTTTCTCCAATTGTGATTTATTGCAGGGGGAGAAGGAAAACCTAAGGAGTAAAAATGAATTTCAAAAGCAAATAGTTTCCCTTTGCATTTTTACCTGATCATTTTTGTCTCCTTGAAAAGTGCACATCTTTCTCAGTTTTGCTCTGCTGAAACCTGTGTTTACTTAAGCCAGACATTCTACTAGGGAGTCAGGGACTCAAGTTAAGGAATCCTGAAGTAGGTGGTTAAAAGGATGGTTCTTCCTATTCTTTTAAAACACTAAAAAAAAAAGTGCCAAAGAAACTGATGTTCATTGTATTGTAATTCCAATCTAGCTACCTTACACTTTGTATACTGTTGGTAGGATTGATTTACCACCTAAAGAAAATATTGTTAGATGTCAAGACCCTACTAAACTGCTGCCATGTCCTACTGTATTATGACTTTTTAAAACTGGGGAGTGAAATACATATCAGAAAATGTAATTTCTAATCATTCTTCTCAAGAAATGTTATCACAAGAACATAAGGATTAAATACTCCTCTTTGATTTTCTTCTCTGGGACTCATGGCAGCATCTTTGTGGACTACAACCTGGATAATAATTTAGTCTTGGATTTGGTGCAAATCTACCTATAATTTTCTGCTTTGAACTGTGCAAGTGGTGGTAATTTTAAAATAACCACACAGTTATCAAAGAAGTTATGCCATGATTTCCCCAAAAAAGTATGGTTTCTATTTGGTATGTAAATAAGATCCACATAGGAATTTGAAAGTGCATTTTATTTTTCTAATCTGTGCATGATGAGTAGAAAAAAGAACTTTCAGAGCCTGAGAGGTTGGGAACTGAGAATGTGCCTTGAGTCTCAGTGGAATGTATTTTGATTTAAAAGGAGCACTGATTACTTACTGCCTGTTTCTTGGCCAGTGATAGCTGACATTGGTTCAGTTCTGATTAAAAACCAAGAAACAAAAAACATTTTGGGTGTTTTTGTCTTCCTTTCTTAAGGATACCCAACTATACTCAAGTATACTTGATCAACTTTCCACTCGAAAGGATTTAAATTTTTGAAAACTTCCTGAACCATAGTTTTTTGTCTTATTCATATATTGGAGATGTTCAGTACGCTTTTGATGATGTTAGGCTTAAGTAGTTGATTTTTCCTTTTTAAACAGTTTTTTTTTTTTTTTACTTCTGTGATTCTGTACCATAGTTTTTCCCCAAAAGACAGTTTCAGGAATTGTTGTGAGGATTGCTACACACATTGTTGATTTTCTTAATATTTGCTGTTTTTTTTACCCCCTGTTGCTTGTTTTGTCTCCTGATTTTCTGTGCCGGGCACCAACTGAACACTGTCAGTGTCCCCTGATGTGAAAGCTGGGTATGTGAGGCCCGTTGAGTAATCCGAACTATGTGTTCTTGTGTGCCCTGCAGGGGGTGTCATTAACTTGTCCGTGCCTATAGTTCTGTCAGCTACTCGGGAAGATAAGGAGAGGCTGGACGGCTGCACGGCGTTTGCTCTGATGTATGAGGGCCGCCGCGTGGCTATTCTTCGCAATCCAGAGTTTTTTGAGCACAGGAAGGAGGAGCGTTGTGCCCGACAATGGGGAACGACGTGCAAGAACCACCCCTACATCAAGGTCCTGTACAAACACTGCTGCATTTTATTGTGATTTACAGATAATGTTTGTGCTGAAAATGTGGGCATTACCTATCGACTATTCCATTGGAACTGTTAATATTTTGCAGAATCAAGACTGGACCTTAGATTGGTGTGATGAGAATTTGGTGGTGTCATTTGGTCAAGATAAATATCTGCTCCACAACTGTTTGAGCATCTACTGTACATGGGCACTGGGCACCGGGCTGGATGCTGGTGCTGGGAATATAGGGTGGTGGGCATGGCAAGCATAGCCTTTACACACTCGGAGCTCTTACCTTAGGTGGTGGGGAGATGTTGATCACTCATGTTCTTTCAGTAGGACGTGAGGTCAGGGTGCTGTGGGAGCCCTCAGCAGGGGGTTTTGTCTGGTTTGGGTTTCTAATTGAACACGGTGTTTCTGGTATGAAAGCAGTGAAATATAATTAGTCTTCTCCCCAGAGTGCTTCATGTATTTTATATATTTATTATATGTGAAATGTTGTCATTGCAGTCAAATCTCTGTCAGTTGGTGTTTTAAAGTACACTTGGAGCATTAAAAGAAATGAAGTGAAATTGTGGTAGTTTTATCTAGAAAATTTCTGTAACATCTGTTTAGATCATGGCAATGTGCTAAATCTTATTTTATTGTCTCATGAAGGGAAAAAAGGTGATAACTTTTTAAAATAGGGGATATATTTTCTTAGAAAATAAAGATATTGAATTTGTGATGGTGTTGGGCATTCCTTCAACATTAAAATCCTATAGTTATTAAACAGGTAAACATAGTCTCTAAAACATGCTCATGTCAATTCTTCGAGCCACATAGCAAGCCAATGGGATGGGTGGCATGTGCACCTTACACATGGAGAAAGTGGGGCTCATAGGGGATAAATGCTCAACCAAAATTATGCAGCTAAGAGGTGGGAGGAAGGTCTCATTTCAGTCCAAATCACTTTGGGCATCAAAGCTATCCATCTTCCCTAATCATAGCAGACAGTAATTATTGGTATGTTTGGAGTTTCACATACCTACTATGTAGCCTGTATCACTGCAGGGTACTCTTCATATGAATTTGGTAGAAGAGACATTTATTTCGTAAGCACAGATGTCAGTGCTGTTTATATTTTGTCCCATTTTTCAAAGAGTGATCTGCAGGACTTCTTTGTATTAGTTGGTACCTGGTTGCTGCCCGAGGCATCAGGAGGATTTGGGTAGGAGGGAGCTGTGAGGACCATGGCACTCCAAGCTTATGGAGCAGGAGGAGCAGAGACGGGGTGTCTTTCAGAATTACCTGGTTGTCGAGTGAGAGAAGGGACCTTGGAAAAATGGTGGGCTTACCATTCTACACTAAAATGTTAACACTTTGTTCAGTCATAATACCAACTTACATGTAGTTATGCTTTTCAAACCATATTTCAATGTTTTGATCCTTATAGGGATCCTTGGAGGTAGACAAAGTGTTTTCTTTACACTGAAGAATCTTAGTGTGGGTTCCACTTGCCCAGAGCTGCAGAGGCTCCTGTTAGGAGTCAGGACTCCTAGGGTCCATCCTAGGTCTTTTGTGTTCCTTTTACTACGCTGCATGCTGACCGGGAATGCAGAGGTCACGGGCAGGTTTGGAGCATGAGAGGGATACCAAGTAGAACTTGGAGGGCCTCTTAGCCTGGTTGTCTTGTGCAGGATGTCCACACTCCACCTCCACTCCCACCAGGACCGTCCGAGCTATCCAGTGTTTAGGCTAGACTCTTGCAGTCAGTCATCTCCTGGCTGGAACCCTGCCTCATCTCTTACCCACGACCCTCCATTCTCCTCAGAGTGGCCGGAGTGAGTCATCTAAAAATATAAATCTGAGCATACCACTCTACTCTTTAAAACTTGCCAGTAAGCTGCTCATTGTAATTAGAATAAAACCTGAATGCCTGACCATGGCCCAGCATGATCCAGTCCTGGTCTTACTCCTCATCTCTGTCGCTGTACCTCTGCTCCTGCCCGTGCCTGAGCCCTTTCTGGTCTTCTAGCCACATTCACTTCTTTCTGCTCGAGGACGAAAGCCTGATGCTGCTCTAGGGCTTTACTTGCTGCCCCTCTGCCTAAAATACTTTCCCTCCATGACTGGTTCCTTGTTATCATTTCAGGTTAAATGGCACCCTCCTCGAAGAGGCCTTCATCTCCTCCTTTTCCTTAAATTTACTCACTGTGCGCCCTGGACACCGTGTTCCATGGCCCTGCTTATTTTCTCTCTAACATTCAGTACCAGCTGATATTTCTCTGGTTTCTCTTCTGTCTCCCCTGCTGTAATGAAAGCACCATTGGAGAAAGATCTTTCTCTCTCTTGTTTTCTTCTGCATTTTCCAATACCTACTGTAGGCCCTGGCACGTAGCAGTTACTCAGTAAATGTTTGTTAAATGAGTAGTTTGATGGATGGGGTGGGCCTTTTAGTGAGGAGGACCAGGTAGGAAGTGACTGCAGCAGTTCAGGTACACTGTTAGCACATAAGCCGAAGCAGTTGTGGGAAAAGGGTGAGCTTGAGCTGCTCTGTGAGGGCGGATACATCCTAGAAAATAATATTTCATCTTCCCAGATTCAGGGAAAGAGGATGAGAGACGTTGTAAGAAATTTAAGGTGGCTTGAAGATTATTGGAAGGCATGACTTTGTGTCCAACTCTATCATCATTACTTTGATTGCTCAAAAGTTTAGGATTGGAGAACACAAAATAGGGAGTACCCAGGGTTACAGATTTTCTGTTAACAACAATAATGGAAAGAATGTTTTTGTTACTTAAAAAATCATAATTATTCATGTTGGTTTTGTTTGCCTTTTTTTTGTAAATGTAATAGTTGTTTCACAAGTCCTTTGAGAAATTATAAATATATTCTAATTCTGTATCACTTCCAGTCTTGGTTCATTTGTTAAGCTAAACAGATTTACCATTGACCTTGGGATGAAAGAAAAAGTTTACAGCTGTAGTTGACTTGTTTGAGAGAACTCTTCTCACTTATGTTTTCTTGGTTTCTGTTGAAAACAATCATTTTCTTTTTCTTCCCATTAGATGGTTATGGAACAAGGAGATTGGCTGATTGGAGGAGATCTTCAAGTCTTGGACCGAATTTATTGGAATGATGGTCTGGATCAGTACCGTCTTACTCCTGCTGAGCTAAAGCAGAAGTTTAAAGACATGAATGCTGGTACGACGTGGACCTGGCTATCTAATTCAGGACTATTTGGGGTTTCTGCTTGACAGAGAAAGTTCTAGAAGATTTTTTCCATTACTTAATAATGTAAAACAGAATAATGAATAAAGTTAAATGTAGCCACTGGAATATGTAAGGAAAGGTGTAGTTTGATTTCACATTATTTTACTCTGTGGAAGACGAATGGTAGTAACAAATTCATCTTTTACTTGTTTATTATAAAACTCACCTGTTAAAGCCAAATAGAACTATAGAAGAGAAATTAAATTTTTTTAAAATTTATTGATTTTAGAGAGAGAGAAAGGAAGGTGGGCAGAGAGAGAGAGGAAAACAAATATCAGTTTGCTGTTCCACTTATTTACACATTCATTGGTTTATTCTTATATGTGCCCTGACTGGGAATCGAACCCACTACCTTGGTGTATAGGAATGATGCTCTAACCTCCTGACACCTGGCCAGGGCTCAAAGAGAAAGAATTTGAAGAGCTCACTCATATCAGTGTGCTTTAATATCTTCAGAATATCTTATATGACTAGAATGTATCACTGCAGAAATTAATAGAACAGAAATTTTGTCATGTTTGCTGTTAACTCAGCAAATGTTTGTTGTTCGTCTTTATATGCCAGAGTACCAAGTGCTGAGATCCAGGAGCTTACTCTGGAAAAGAGGAAGACATTAAACAAATAGAAGAAAAGATTGTTGCAGAGTAGGTTAATAATGATTTTAAATTTCCAGATTAGGATAAAATAGAACAGTGAGAGCAGAGAGTCTGTGGATGCTGTTCTTTTTTTTTTTTATCATACTGTCTTATATATTATAAAGTACTCTAGGACAAACTTTTTTATATTAGATATCTGCTATTCTCAGGTCTTTTACAGAGAGGTAGGGAAATGATGTTTATACTAGTGACCCATTCTCTTTTTCTCCCTACTCTCACAAGTTCATGGTGCCATGTGAGGGAACAGCATTCATTGTAGATTTTGTGAGGCTTATTTTAAGATCTGAAGAATTTGACACATCTTAGAATTATGCTACTAATTAATTCTCACCTTCTACAGAAATGTTGAAGCCCTGCACTTTAGTGCTGCTTTTTTTTTAAATATATATTTTCTGTGTAGAAATCAGGTGGAGATGGCTGAGAAGAGTCAGGTGAATGTGGTTGCTTTAGGAAATAGCTGGCCACTAAGCCATATTTGTTACCCAGAAGCTTCCCTCCCAAGTGACTCCAGGAACCAGGGCAAGAGCCCTCACTTTGTCAGCGTGTTCAGCTTCTATGGGCCCCAGATCCTGGCAGTCATTTGGAGTCCTGCGCACAGCAGCCTCCTGCTTTGCCACCTAGTAGTTACATGGTTGGAGGAAATTGCTTTCACTTCTAAGGCTTACCTTCCTCAGGTGTAAAAGTGAGGACAATGATGGTACCTCATTGTAAGGCATAGGACGTTTTATTTTAAAAAGTGAAGGAAATTGCTTAAGGCACTGTAAACAGTACCTGGCACACAGTAAGAGGTTAGAGTCATAATTTCTGTTACGCGAGTCTGAAGCTAGACTTAAGTGTGTTTGTGTGAAGGTTAGGAAAAGAATATCTGTTTCTTTTTAAGCTTTGCTGTAGCACACTGGTATCTGACATGAGAAGGTCAAGAACCGGAGGCCGCACGATCTTCAGAGCCGCACGGTTCCCACCCCGCCTGCCTCCTTCATTCACATTTCCTGCGGGGTTCCTGTAGGGCGTTTGAGGGTAGGGTTTCTCACCTGAAGTAAGCCCTTCCCATCGTGACTCTTTTCCTCGGAATTGGTAGCAAATATCTGCCTTAAACTACTTGTGCAGGAATTTCTCTGAATGCTTGCTTGGTGCTTGCCTATGCAACAGCTTATTTACGTTGTTTCTCGCTAACATTTTTTTGGCCCAGTCACGGGAATATACCATTCTTTATGTAAGTCAGTGATGCACCTCACTCTCTTGTCAGTATGGGACAGGAAACTGCCTTAGGACAAAAAGTCATCTCCCAACATTCTCTTTGAAGCAGGAAGTGCTTCAGATGCTGTCGTGTAAAGGTACAGTGTTCGGAGCCCTGGCAGTCCTTTCGTATTCATGGGAATGGGACACTTTGAGTTTCTGGTCCAGCGCTGGACTCTCCTGTCCTTGGATTTCTTACTCAAAGACCCAATGCACTTTTGAATTATTTAAGGCACTTCTAATTTGGTCTTTTATTTGCAACCTGAAGCATCCAGTAGATTTTTTTTCTGGTGAATAGGAAGATGTTTAATGGAGGACTTGCTGAGATGACCTCAGTTTACTTTTAATTTTTTGCCAAAATGTGAATTCATACTTAAAAATCTATGTTAGTAAATTAATTGTTGGTGCTGTTAAAGAGTCTTATCAGGGAATTACCATTCATAATTAGAGATTTTAATATTACATCTGTTTTACTCTTCTTAGTGGGCCAAACATTTTAAATCAGTAAGAGAATTCATTGCATAATGAGTGATTGCAACTTTGTTTAAAGTAGCTAAGAGCAAGTTATTAGCTTTATATTAGACAAAGATTGTGGAGTGTTATTTTATTTACTTTTCCATTTTAGACTCCGGCAAATAAGCAACAGACTGAGGTGTTTTCTTTGTAGTTCTTGTCCACTTGTAGGAAGCCAATAAGAAGTCATCTGCAGATGTGTATGAAATGTAGTTCAAAGGAGAGAAAACAGGGAATGTTTTCTTTCTTTTACCTAGGGTTTTCTTTTCCTTAACTCTTTCTTTCTCCTTTCCTGGTATTAGAAGAAGAACTCTGATTACCCCTTACACACATTGATGTGAGCAATGTTGCTGCTCCGACATTCTGTAGCAGGAGGAGTGAGAGGCCTTTGGTACTCAGATCAGGGGTTGCAAGGTGACACAGTTCCACACGGCAGGTTCTTTCAGTCACTGGTGGTTGGTTGATCACTATCTTGGAAAGAAAGAATGAATTGCAGTGAAGCCAAGTAAGAGCCAGTTACTATTTATTACACACAGACCACTGGTGTCCTGCCAGGTTACAAAGGAAAAAACTGACATAATTTCTTTCAAGCCTAGTATGTGGTAGCACAGTGTTGAATAAATCTAAGAAAGCGTTTAGAGCTATTGAACTAAAAAGTAGATTTTAAATGAATGGATAGAGACCTTAGATGACTGTCTTTGGCAAAGTTGGGAGTGACACCAGAGAAAGCTGAGGCCGAAGCAGATAGTTTGCCCATGAAGGCACAAGGCTTTCTTTCCGTAATGGCACCGAGCTGGGGATAGTGTGATCTGAGACTGGGTGAGGAGGGACTCTCACTGAAGTCAGAGCATAACCAGATGAGGCTCTGAACTTGGTTTAACAAAGTGAGTGCTTCGGGAAGGGGTGGCCAGGGTGCAGGGAGCCCTCAGGAATGTTGCCGCATCCAGGGACGAGCAGTTTTGGGCAATGTCACCACTCCTGACAGGGCACAGGAGGGAAACTGTTTCTGGAGCCTGGTTACAGGAGCTGGGGCTGTGAGGAGGGGCTGCAGGGCAGAGCTGGTGGTGGGAATGCAGGCACAGCCAGAACCACACACTGAGGCAGCATGCGGGTGGTGCGTGGGCTCCTGTGGATTTGGTCCTTCATCTTCTGGCTGCCTGCTAAAGTCTCCCATCTTGGAGGCAGGATAGGGCTCCCCACCCCCAGGTGTGTGCACACAGACGCACACACAGGCACAGCCAGAATTGGTGGGAAGCAGCACAGAGCCCAGTTGGCAAAAAGCTTTATATTCCATATTTATAAACTTTAATTTGAAAGCATTTCCAGTTTTAAGAATGAAAAGCATTTCATTGCTGCATTTGGGTTGTAAGAGTACCTGTTTGTGAATAATTCTAATTAATATACTTATATATACTGAAGTGGCCTATCTTTGTTTTACTGAATTTTTTGCCCTTGTAAGCAGTTTAAATAAAAGAAATACTGGTAATTTATGGCAGCCCAGAGAGAGGCAAGGAGATCAAAGTCTTCCATTCTCTCCAGAAACCTCCCACAAAAACAAACATAACATGTGCACATGCTCACACACACCCCTCCTAACTCCAGCATTATTGTCAGTACTCTCTTGTTTAGCTACTATATTGATTTAGGGAAAGCAGAAATGCCTGTTCTTAGAGCTTTGGGGTAGAAAATGTGGCAGATATTAAAGCCTGAGTAGGACTGGAAGAATAGACTTATTAATTACTGCTGTATGTAGGACAGTTTTACAGAGAAGAAGTTGAAAGCAGGGAAGCAGGAAGATGTTGTAATTCTGGGTTTCGTGGTTGGGATGCATACCAGGGCTTTGACTGTGGGCTGGGGAGCTAAGCACAGTTCTGAGAAATCTGGGGGAAGGGTGACTAGGAGTTAGGAGCCCTTTTTTGCTCATCACCTTATATCTTGCTCAGAACAATCCTGCCCAGAGCACTGAAGTTGTCCTTGGGCACTTGGCTGAGAAATTGCAGATCATTGGTCCAACCCAGCTTCTTTGCATGGTGCCCCCCAGTGTTTGATGCTGTGATACTAGATTGGGTGACCCGTGTCCTACACTGTCCAGGGAGTCAGTGTCCACCCTCTCCCCACCATCAGGAAATGCCAGTGACCACTGTTGGCTTGCCCCGTTGCACAGCAACACTTCCTCAGAAGAACCTTCTCCACTTTCTTCTTCCCCTTTCACCTGCTGGGAGGAAAGTGTCAGATCATGCTTGTTTCCATAATGTGTTGGCTTCTAGTCTAGATGGTGTCCAAGCCAGAGGAAAAAGGGAGAACCTGTATTATGCCTTTATGTAGACATGAAATATAGCAAAAGGAGTAGGTTTGGGGTCTAGACCTGTGTTTGGCTTGAGATGTGACAGTAATGGTGAAGGTGGAAGAAATGAGGGGATGCAGGGCAGTAATGAGCAATAGACATTGAAATATTTTCAGTGATGTCTCTAAACTGCTGAATCGGAAGGTCAGGACTTAGAGATGCAGCTAACAGAAGCCATCTGTATGCGCAGAGTAATTGGATCCAGGTGAAGGGTAAGTTTCCTGAATGAGTATGTAGAGAAGGAATTTCACAGGACCCAGCAATGAACCCTGTTGCTCTGAGAGGGACTACAAGATGTCAGAATCAGGTGATTACACCAAAATGGACAGCAGAATATAAAATGTCATACATACTTGATTAGAACTGTGCAAAAATGTATGCAGAAGGAGAACAACTAGACTATGCAAAAATCCAAGAACAGCCATATTACTGTAGTGCATTTGTGGGTGATATTTTATCCCCAAATTTTCTTCAGTGTTTCATGGTTTTATTTCTTTTTTAAATAAAGGGCAGAGGCATATGACAGAAAAGGTTGGTGCCATGGTTAGCAGGCCTTGAGACTATGAGGACAGTGGGGCATTATTATTATTTTTTAATGTCAGAAGCAGCAGAGAGGTAAGAAACATTTAAAACAGGAAAGTGCCTTTGGGTCTGGCAGGAGTGTTGTACTACGTGTTGGAGTAGGAAGGAATTGGTCAAATGAATGAATCCAGTCCTGTTCTGTTCTTCCATCATTTCATCCTTCATGCTGTCACCAGACTTGTCTTCTGAAAACAGATATAATCATATCCTGTCACAGTTGAGGGAAGTACAGTGTCCTTTGCACATGAACTTATTTTCTAGTTAGTGAATGTTTGCTTCTCTTCCTCTGCCTAGATTGTTAGCTCCGGGGGCAGGACCAGTTTCACTGTAGCCTCGGGACAGCATGTCTAGAATGGAATTCTCCTCTGGTCCCAGCCTGGTTTCTTCCTTGCCCCACCAGCTGTGGCTGCTGTGTGGAGGCTGGGCACGGGCAGGAAGGCCAGTGGTGGACATGCCTTGAGAAGAGGGGGTGAAGCTGCATCAGTAGTGAAGAAAGTAGATTTGGTGGCATCTAGGGAAGACGTGACTCCTTGCCTGTGGAGGGTGAGGGCACGGAAGGGCTCTGTGACTCTGGGATGAGTGATGGTGCTGTGCTCCCCGAGAATGGGGAGGAGGACCAGCGGTGTGCATGGAGGCTGGGAGCAGTCCACTCCCAGGTGTCCGTGGGGCACTGAGAGGCGTCTGGAGAGATGGTCTGGAGCATAGGGGAGGGTTTGGTCAGCAGATGCAGATTTACTGGTCACTAACCTAGAGCCTTGCTCGGTGATGTCTGGAGCAGGAGGGGGAGAGTGCTGAGGGAGAGGGCAGTGCCTGTCTTCACTCTGGTCACAGTGTGACCCCACTGACCAGTGTTTAGGGTGCAGTCTGTCAGAGGACCCTGCCCGAGTCCTGGGGGAGGAATACATTACATGGTGGAGAGAATGGAAGAGTTGGTGGAAGTTTTATTTTATATGGGAGTGTGGGAACATGTTCTTCATCGACAGTCATCTTCTCATTTTGCCGTCTCTTCACTCCACCCACCTGTCCTCTGCTCTCCCCCGCATCAGTCCTGCACAGTCCTGTCGGACTAGTTTTCTGTAGCACACTACTGAATGCAGCTCTATTGAGCACCCTGGCACCTTTTCCCGCCCCCTTCCTCCAGGTGCGTCTTCCTTGCCTCTCCCTCTCTCCTAAGCCCCAAGGGCCCTTCTTTTGCCTCTGTAACTTGTTCCCTGAGCCCATGCAGCCTAGATGGCTCACTTTTTCCCACCTTTGTGACTTTCTAAATAAACTTTTGCTTGAAAAAAAAGAGAAGGCACTACTGATTAACTCACAACCCTTGTTAGGTACACCGTGCCTTTTCTAACCTGGCATGTGCTATTCTACGTGTTCATCCTGTTTTATATACATCTTTGACAGAATGAATGATCCTGTTTTCCTCAGACACATCTCTGCTTTTCTGCATCTACACTTTTGCTTACCTCAGCTGGCTTGCTTGGAATGCTGATTTTATTTCTACCAGCCACATTTCATTTGTCTTTTCAGAGGTTGGCACACTATGGCCTGCAAGCCAAATCTGGCCCACTGCTAGATTTTGTAAATAAAGTTTTATTGGAAAACTGCCACATTCACTTGTTTATGCACTGCCTACGACTGTTTTTGCAATGCTGTAGGCTGCAGAAACCCCATTGCCTGCAAAGCCGTTCCCTTTGGCTCTTGAAGGAAAAAATTTGCTTTTATTCATGGTGTCAGCAGCTTCGTAGTGCACCTTCTGTCCGTCAAAATTACAGAATACCTGGTCCTTTCCCAGGAACAGGAGTACAGAAGGCTAGGAAGAGATGGAAATCATAAATGTTAATATTGAATTTCAGTCATCTTGTAGGTCATCTCCTGTTTTCAAACACAGTTGAAACTGTGATCTCAGGTAAAGCAGTCTTAAACTAAGTCTTAAGGAATTATAAATGAAAAGGCAAATACTTCACTGTGATTATAGTGTGACATTGGGGGAAATCACTGTTTTTTGAAAATGGTGTGAGAGTGTGAGGCATTCATGAAAGTTGTAAGTATCCATGGCCCATGTTCTTAGTGGTCCATATTCTTTTATTCTTGATGGAAGAAAATTTAATAGTGATGCATATTGGGTTCTGTTGTCGGGACAGTACCCTGGGAATGTAGCTTCCAGTAGATTAGGTACTCCTATTATATTGTTCATTCACAGAAGTTCTCTAGTGAGGAAACCAGGGGGTAGGGATGAAAACACAGCCTGGAACCACAGACAATTATAGCCATTTGTGTAATTCATTGATAAGTAAGTACAAGGAATTGAAAAGACTAGAAGTTGGAGAAAGGCCTGGTTCTATTGGCAAGAAGAAAACTGGGCAAACAGATCAAATGGTCATTGGATTTTGAGTGCAACTGATAGTGAGGGAAGAATTCTACCTGGAAGAGATCTTGGCAGTAAAATCCTTTATATGTTTCTAAGGTGAACTTTTAATAAGTCATCCATCTTAACTTTATCTGCTAAATGCCCAGTGTGGAGCTAGATTAATTCTTTTTGGTAAGAAAACCTAGGTAGATAAATTATTAGAATCTGTGAAATATGTGTATTTGAGACAGAATTTATCTTTTATGTTTCCTTTTGCACATCCTGTCTTATAAATAATCCCGCTAAATGGCAATCTTACAGAATCAGATTTGATCTGGTTGAGGTCTGGGAATGTAGTCCTCGTACACCTAAGAGGCATTAACCAAGGGTCATATTCAGAGATGGACCCCTGTTCCTGATTAAAGAGGACACAGGCTGTATGTCCAGCACAGAGCTCACATGCCCTCACCCTGGAAACGCTCGCCGGGAGTACAGTTCACACTAAAGTGGATCTTGAGTCACCAGTGGAACAGTGGGTTTAATTTCCTGCCAGGAACTTTTGAGGGTGTGTGTGTGTGTTTAAAGAATGAATTGTCTTAAGGAACTTCAATTTACTGAGTGCACTGTGCATCTAACCATGCTGTGTACTTGACATTATTTTATCTTCATAACAGTAACCTTATAATCATTCCCCTCTCAAAGATGCAGAAAGTGAAGATGGCTAGCGTAGTAGTCCGATGATAGGAACCCATGAGTATTCTTTCCCAAAGCAGTGCTTCTTCTGGTACCCTGCATATGTCTGCTCTTTTGAAACTTGTTACTATGGGAAATTTCAAACATCTGCCACTTTCATTGGCGAGTAGAGATAACAGAGCCATGAGTCCCTGGGCGCCTCTGCGCCAGCGTCGGCAGGCATCTCCTGACTGCCTGTTTCCCGTGGACCCCCGCCCTGCCCGAGTGTCATTCTGAGGCGTGTCTCCAACCCCATGGCACTTCATCTAAATGTTTCAGTGTGTATTTCTTAAGTGTGAACACTTTAAAAAGTGCAGCTATGATACTACTGCACCTACATAATAATAATAGTTCCTTAATATTACCCAGTAACCAGTGTTCAAATTTCTAATAATTTTATGAGTCACATTTTTTTTTAGTATGTTTGAATCAGGATCTAAGTAATAGCTATACATAATAATGGGCTTATATATCTCCTGTCATAATTTTTTACTTTTTTAACTTTTTATTTTGAAATTTGTTATTTTTTTATTGTAGTCCAAGTACAATTGTCTCCATTTTCCTCCCACCACTCTTCCCTGCCCCACGCATCCCCTCCTCCTACCCTCAGTCCTTCCCCCCTTTGGCTTTGTCCATGTGTCCGTTATACATGTTCCTCGATGACCTTCCCCCTTTTCCCTCTGTTATCCCCTTCCCTGTGGTTGCTATCAGTTTGTTTTTTATTTTAATGTCTCTGGTTATATTTTGAAATAATTTTCAATTTCCAGAAAAATTGCAAGAATAAGTACCAAGAACCCCCTTATATTTTTAACCCAGATTCCATAATTTTTTTTTAAGAGAGGAGAAGGGAGGAAGAAAGAGAGGGAGAGAAGCATCGATGCGAGAGGGGAACATCAATGGTTTGCCTCTTGTACACACCCCAGCCTGAGACTGCACCCACAGCCTAGGCATGTGCCCTGACTGGGAATTGAACCGGTCGGTGGTTTTTAGGTTTGCAGACTCATGCCCAACCGAGTCACGCCATACAGGCCATGATTATTAACATTATATTTTATTTGCTTTTTCAGCCTGTTTGAAAGGTAAAGATATGATCATTAACCCTTAATATTTCCTAAAAGTAAAGACAGTCTTTTGTCTAACCACACTATACTCATCAAACTCAGGAAAACAATATTGATGGCTAGCTGATCTGTATATTCCATTCAAATTATGCCATTGTCCGAATAACGCCCTTTATAGCAAAGCCAGCAACAACAATGAAGTCTTCTCTTAGCCACTTTTTCTTTCTGGTTCAGGATCTCGTTGTATTTCAGTCTCGGACAGTTAGTTAGTCTTTGTTGTGCCTTTCGTAAGTCATTTACTTTGTTGAATGTCTCAGTTTGGCTCAGGTTGCACATATTTGATAAGGAATGCTGCAGGAAGCAATGCTGACTTCTCAGTGCACTGTGTTTGGGGGCTCACAGTTCTGATTTGTCCTGTTACAGGTGAGGGTAACCTTTTTTTTAAGTTAACTTTTACCACTTAAGATTGTGTTCGCCAGGTTTTTTGCTATAAAGTTAGCAAAATACTTTGTACTTATTAACAGGTAAATTTTAGCACACTACAAATACTGCCAAATGGTGAATTTCTAATTCCATCATTCCTTTTATGTTTATTAGCTGACTTCCCACCATAAGGTAGAATTTCCACTTCTCCTTCATTGGTTTATTCATCTGTTTTATTGTTCAGGGACTCAGAGATTTCTGTTTTGCTCAGGGGGTTATGATCCATAACTCTTGCTTACTTTGATGTTTAGCTTGTTCTGGGTTTCCCAAACTGGTTGTTGTGTCCTTCTGACATGTCCCCATCATTCTCTGAGCATTTTCTTTCTTATGACACAAAAGATGTTTCAGCAGCTCTTCAAATAACTTCAGTGTCGTTTCATTATAATGATGAGATGTCATAGGAACTTAACTCTTGTTTAAATCAATTAGCCTGTGGTAAAATTGGTTTCATGATACGTCATTTCGTGGAAAGTTGCAGAACCTGTTAATGACATTAAGTGGGGATGTACTGTGCTGTCCTTGCCTTAGCCCTAGAGTCAGCCATTTGCCAAAGAGCCCTGATTTATTTAAGTGGGGATGGTAAGTATCATTCTAAATAGAATACAAAATTGGGGCTTTAGTTTTGCTCATTGCCACTGTCTAGTTGTTGCTTGTAGGACCTTTCAGTGGATAAAGCTAAGAAATATCATTTTCACATATATTCATAAACTCACACATACTTATATCTGTCTGTATATCTGTCCATCTAAGTAACTGAAAACCATGAGGTCACAGAATTTTCAATTATAACCCAATAATGCATAGTCTGTTCTATCCTTTTTTCTTTCGGTGTTTATGCCTTCCTTCTCCTACAGTAAGAATCTTGTGTCCCATTATTCACAATGTATTTACTTATTTGCTGTACCTCCCTGTATGTAAGCAGGCCCCCAATCAAATGGGCTCTCCTCTAGGCACCGGCCTGCTGGCCTGACCCGTGCAGACGTCTGCTTGGTCCTGGCGCTGCCGGCCTGTGGCAGGCCAGTGTCTTGCTTCTCCCCCATGGTATTGTGCAAGCTTGGGCCCTCCCCCAAGCCTTCCTAGCAGTAGTGCCGCAACTCACAGCAACGCAAGAGGAGCTTTCATTAATGCTCAGTGAGTGTCTCTGTTGAGATTCAGCAGTTTATAAAGAATGAGCAGCATAAGGTGAAGGAAGGAGAGGTGTGGGAACTAAGCTGAGTGAGTGATGAGATTAGGCCAGAATCATTATAGCAGGTTCAGTTCAGGCAGTAATGCCCTAAATGGAGGGATATTAGTATTCGTATTAATGCCAGGAGAGTGTCATAAGAATATCATTCTTCATCTGTTCTTTTTTGAAGAACTGTAGTATAATAAATAGAGTCACATTAGTATTCGTATTAATGCCAGGAGAGTGTCATAAGAATATCATTCTTCATCTGTTCTTTTTTGAAGAACTGTAGTATAATAAATAGAGTCACATTAGTATTCGTATTAATGCCAGGAGAGTGTCATAAGAATATCATTCTTCATCTGTTCTTTTTTGAAGAACTGTAGTATAATAAATAGAGTCACAAAGTAAGATTGCTTCTCGATCTCGGGGAGAGGAGTTTTAGAGTTCCACTGGATGACCAGAACGGATGTTTTGGAATCTCTATATCACATAGAAAACAAAATTTGAAGTGAATTCAGAAGGAGAGAAAAGCTTTCAGGTCTGTATCTCTCCTCTCATTTCCTAAAAGCAGTAATGCTCATATATTTGTACCAAGACTTTCTTCTTTGTACCTTATGTCATATCAGTTATTTGTTGGGTGAAAAACCAGCCTTGTTCATGTATAAAAGGTAACCTGAGGAACTTCAGAGCATAAAGCTATAAATCTTGGAATATGGGAGGATGCAATGACCAAAAAACCCTGGTCATGTAGGGTGCAAGGAGGACAAAAAGGTCCTCCTGGGCCTTTTGTCATGGGATAGAAAAGGGTTACAATGGAGAACAGATTGGAGAAGATGTACTATTTGTCTTAAAATTACTAGGGGAGGGGAAGACCTTCCCCTGTCTGAGACAAGCATGGATTAGCACAGCGTGGTGCTGTACCAGATGTTGTGAAGGCAGGATAACACGGAGCTCCCCTAACTGGGTTGTCACTCAGTTCTGTGAAATTGGGGTTTCTATCACCCCAAAGAACTGTGCCTTCTAAGAAAGGTCTCCTAATTGCAAGCTCCACATAGGAATGAAGCCAGGGCTGTAAGCTAGAGACATGGAGTTAATCAGTCTAGTTAATCTAGCAGTTTTCTTGTTTTGGGTAATAGCAATGGCCCATGTAAGGGATATTGGTGTTGCCCAGCTATCATCCAAAGTCCCAACCTGGCATCACAGAGCCAGGTGGGGCTCCAGTCAAGCAGAGTAATCAGTGTAAATGAGCATATTTGGATAGCAAGTATACTTTCTGAATTATATTTCTTTACCTTACTATCTTCTTTTAATAAAGAGGTATCTTGGGTCCTATGGAAGGATTAACCTGATGGGGTAGGTAAGGCATTGACCAAGAATTTACTTCTGTGTAGGCAGCTGAACCAGAATGTTAGGAGCCAGAAGTCTGATTGGTAATTCTTAAGTTTCCCAGGAATGCAGAAGGTGATTGTTACAAACCCATCGCTGCTACATTACACATTCTTAAGGCTGTAAGACTTGTGAAGTAAACACAGAGTAGAAGTATAGGTCATGCTGGCATGGTCAAAGGGGTCCATGTTTTTTTTTTTACCAGTTTTTGATTCTGAGAATGCATGTTTGCTTAATCCTAAGCATCAAGCTTCAAGAATTGTTTAACCTTTGCAGGGTGATCTGTTAGACACATGCTACTCTTAACTCTGGAAATTCTCTTTTCAGATGCTGTCTTTGCATTTCAGTTACGCAACCCGGTGCACAATGGACATGCTCTCTTAATGCAGGATACCCATAAACAACTCCTAGAGAGGGGCTACCGGCGCCCTGTCCTTCTCCTTCACCCTCTTGGTGGCTGGACGAAAGATGACGACGTTCCTTTGATGTGGCGTATGAAGCAGCATGCCGCAGTGCTGGAGGAGGGCATCCTGAACCCGGAAACAACAGTGGTGGCCATCTTCCCATCTCCCATGATGTATGCGGGACCAACTGAGGTAGACCGCTCTTCAGATTTTCACTGCAGCAGTGTTGAAACTGCTCTTACTAACAGCTAGTGTCAGCGACAGACTCTCTGATCTGTAGGTCTATTGTGCCTGGAGTGCTACCCAAGGTGCAGCCTTTTTGGGAAAGGGCAGGCAGGGAGAGGCATGCTCCTCTTGCTCTTAATTGCTGTTCTTGGTCCTGGCTGTGGAGCAAGTCTGTAGACAGAGGCCTTGGGAAAGTGTGACACAGGCGCTGCTGGCCACATTACAGACACAGCTCTGACAGCACCGATCTTATCCCTTCGCAGAGGCCTAAGTCACTCTTCCCAGGAAACAGATGTGGTCTGATTTTTTCTTCTGAATTTAGGAGAGACCACAAGTATTTCAGTAGGAAGAAAAAGATGGTATCTTAAAAACATTCAGGGGATATTCTTCATCTTTTCGGAGCGTAATAGAGTCAGGAAGTAAAATTGCTTCCTGGAATTGGGTGGGCGAGGGTTCTCGAGTTCTGCTTAGGGGTCAGAACAGGTATTTTGTGATCTTTTCATAACTGTGTATGAAGAGGATTTTAATTAGGTTTTGCTTTAAGACAGAGTGCGCTTTCAAAAATATTTGTTGAATGAATGAATAAATCAGTGAATGACCTGAAAACTAGTGTGGGAAATTTCTAGTGAGCTTCTTGCTGAGCGTTCCAAGATAAAGAATGGAAAGCATGCTGGTATCAATGCTTTTTCATCCCCACCTTGAAGGGAGATGACTTAGTTATATTGCCTCTGGGAGGCAAACCCTTTTAGAAAGGATTAAATACTTTTTTGTATATATTCTACGATGTCTTCCTAAAAAAAACCAAACAAAAACAAAGTCCAAAACTAAACAAACAAACAAAATGCTTAAAAGGAAATTCAAGCATGTTTGGCTATTCATTGGGATCAGGCCTAAAACATTTTACTGGAGCTTAGTTGTGGGGTTGTATATTAGGTACTTTGTTACCTCTTTCCAAGAAAAACAGACAAAAAACCACAGTCACAAGAAGCTGAAAGATTGAAATGTGTTTAACTCTTCTCTTGGATCCGGCCAAAGTAATGCAGTTTACACTCCCCGTATTCTTCCTTCTTGGTTGGTGTAAAATGTTCCTAAGAACTGGATAGTGATAGACCTTTGAGTTTCTAGAAACTACCATAACCTTTAGCTTTTACATCTCAAAGAGGAACAAAATTGTTTTGGAAATGAAGTAACTATTTTGTTACAGTAGTTTCTCACCCTCCTCTTTGGTGCTGTCTCCATCGTCATCGTCATCACCATCATCATCATCATCATCGTCATCTACAGGGATTCATTTGGTCTGAAGTTCTCCACAATTATGGGATGAATGGTTCTGAGTGGGGACATGACCCGAGTGAGTCTAGCGTCAGGAGTGCGTGTGTGATCATAACCCTATTATGGGTCAGATAGGAGAGTGAAGGAATTTACCTTCCCTGTTTAGGGCATATTTTGTCCTCTTTGTGTTTCTTATTCTCTTATCTAAAAGGGGGAGAGATAGGACATTTTATTAACTATATAAACTAAAAACTGCTTCTTAAAAGGTGGGAGTAAGGGAAATAGATAAATAATAAATGCAGCCAGGTGTAATAAAAAAAGAAAATCTTTTTTTGAGAGGACACCACAAAGGACCATACATGCTGTTTTGTCTACATTAGAAAGATTTTTATGTCTTCTGATTTCAGAGCAGGGCGTTTGTAAAGGAAGATATACAAGTGGAGGTACCTAAAGGTTCCTTTGGGGTGCTTCTGTTTCGGCTTACCTTAGTCTTCCTCCGAGCAAGGCAGAGCTGGCTAGTTGGTCCCCTGGTTTCAGGAGGCCTCACCCCCAACCCCGTTGTTGCCCAGGAGAGCACCCTCTGAAAAGAAGCAAGGGAAGACTGTTATCAGGGGGCCAGCACGGGTGTGGCCCAGTGTGCCAGCAGCTGGGTTGGGATCTCGGGTGAGACTTCTCCGGGCTATGTGAAGTGCCCAGTAATTGGTTACTGAAGGCATGCGCAGGATGTGGGACCGAAAGTTTTCTAGGGTTCTGTCCCATTCTGATCATTTTCTATTTTTTCTTATTTTCTTTTCACTTCATATTGAAGTATAATGTACATCAGAGGAAGCACACATTTCATAGGTACACAATACAATGAATTTTTCCCATGTGATCACAGTCATACAACCAGCACCCAAAGTTTTTTTCAAAGACTATTATAGTACCCCAGAAAGCTCTTCTTCCCCCTCCCATTCATTCCCTGCCCTCCCTGCAGTAGTCCTTACTATCTCACCTCTCACATCGTGAATACAGTTTGTTAGGTTGTGGTTCGGATACTCTGGGAAGCAGACTCAGCGAGATCAGGATTCAGGAAATTCCTTCGGGAGAGCCCTTCGGGAGGGAATGAAGGGGAAGGGAGCAGGACAGGGCAGCAGGAGGGGCTAATCTGCGTTTCAGTCTCAGGGAAGCTTAGGTGATCCCATGTGGAGTTCAGGAAAGGCCTTCGGAGATGTTCCACGTTGCACAAGAAACAGGCACTTCTGCCCTGTGTTGATTGGTGACTGGCCACCCAAGGGAGGGCGTGCTGCTCTTTTAGAGGCAGTTCCTAGGGAGGGTGATAGTTGCTGGGTGTGTGCTGGCTGCACTCTGGGCCACAGGGGACCTGGGCGTCACCTCACAGCATCCAGTCCTGCCTGCTCTAAGGCTTGTCACAGCTGGAATTACATACTCTCGCATGTCTGGCTTCTTCCACTTTGCATTTTGTTTGTGAAACTTGCCCTCGTTGTTGTGTGTAGTTAGTTGTGTGCAGGTTGGTCCTCAGTACTGTGGAGTGTTCCATGTGTGATGGCATCCAGTGCTGTTGTGAGGCTTTCTGGCAGTTTCCAGTTTTTTGCTGTTAAGAATAGTGCTGGTATGAAGGTGTTAGTGCTTACTTTTCTGTGAACATTTCTGTTGGCATGCCTGGGAGTAGAATTGCTGGGTCGTGAGGTATGCATTTACTCAGCTTGATTGATGGATTTTCCTTACCCAAGGACGTTTTTTTTCATTGCCTTTTTTTTTTTAAATAAAGAGGAAGGGAGAGAGAAACATTGATGTGAGAGATGAGCATTGCTTTGGTTTCCTCCTGTTTGCCCCCAGACGGGGGATTGTATCCTCCTGGACTGGGGATCGAACCCACAACCCAGGCATGCACCCTGACTGGGAATTGAACCCACAACCTTTTGCTTATGGTTGACACTCCAGCCAACAGAGCCCCACGGGCCAGGGCTGCTCTCCATTAGTAGATGCTGTCTGTCAGTTTTCCAGTGGGTGACTGTTTTACACTTCCATGAGCAGTGTGTTTCTTCACCTGTATTTTATCATTTTAGCCATTTGGTGCTTTAGCCCTGACTGTTTATTTAGCCAAACATTTTGAAATAGTTTTACTATTTCTAAACCAACCTCAAAAATGTTTTCATTGAACCAGTTTCACTGAAGAGGAAATGAAGCATTGTAAATGAGTTATATTTAGATATGGTGATTGAGAGATGGGATATAATAATAGCTCATTTTTATTGTGCTCTGACTTGGTTTGCCAGCCAATATTTCAGGTGCTTCACATGTATTAGCTAACTTAGCCCTCAGAATAACAGCACTGAGGGGAGGTGCTATATTGCTTTTCTCAGTTTAAAGGTGAGGAAACTGAGATAGTTAAAAAGTTGTTGTAGGGCCCAGAATAGTCTATAGTCTGGCCCCAGAGCCGTGTATTTAACTCCACAGAATATTTTTTATCTTACTATATAATAGTAGAACACTTAAAAAATATGTGGTCATGTGTTTTTTGAAAACAGCCTGGAAATAAATTCTTCAGGTATCCTGCAGGTGTTCCAAAATAGAGAGTGAGCATGGCCCTAGCTGACATTTGTTAGAGGCGGGATCTCTGTACAGTGGCATTCACTTATTTTTTGATTATCATAGCCCAGAGTTGTGGGTCATGATATCCTTTATGTCATCGGGACAGGCGTACCTCGGAGATATTGCTGGTTCAGTTACAGAGTACTGCACTTTAGTGTCCTGGTAAAGCGAATCACATGGATTTTTTGTTCCCTGGTGCATATAAAAGTTGTGTTTACACTATATGGTAGTTTATTAAAGGTGCAATAGTATTATGTCTAAAAAATGTACATACCTTAGTTAAACAGTATTTTATTACTAAAGATGCTGCCATCTAAGCCTGTTGGTAGATGACAGTGACAGACTTGTTCACACTAGGGCGGTCACAGACATTCAGTTTGTAAACAGCCCCACTTGATGTCTGCCAGCACAGTGAAGAAAAGTGCACTCAAACGAGCTGTGCCTGCATTGTTGCTTTTTCCGCTCTTACGCTATCTGCCTCATGGTGTTAGTAACAGCTGACTGTGTGTTTGTTTGGGAAGTGAATGGGACAATGTAAATCATTTACCACCACCTAGCTCTTGGTAGTACATGGTGATTAACATCAGCTGCCTTAACAACAATAACAAAGTGCTTTGCTGCAAGTTCTCAGCCTCCCTAGAATTCTGTCCCACGTCAGAGGAGCTGCCTGCACCTCACTGCTGCCTGTCAGTCAGGGTGAAGTCCTAGCATTTTGGTTATGACAGAGAGCCTGGAATGGCCTCCTCCCTAACAAACTTCCTGTCAGAGCAGACATCCTCTGATCTGGAATGTCCTTTGGTGTTGGTTAGTATATAAAAAAAATGGGAATCAATATTACAAAATAAAAGGAAAATGAAAATAACTACTCTTTGAGTGCCTATGTATGTGTCATACATGGAACAGATGCTTGCATACATTCTATAACCTCATCCTCCCAACAACTCAGTGAGAGAGGCTTTATCCCATTTACAGTTGAGGTTAGTGAGGCTTAGAGAGGCCAATTAATTGTGGACTGTCCGAGAAAATCAGAGCAGGTCAGTAGTTAGAATGGTAAAAGATTTTATTCAGGAACTATTGTAATTAATAGAGGAAAAGAGACCGTAGGGTAGAGCTGAGCTTGATTCTGAATATGGCATGGGCAGACAAGTGGGGGTAATTATAGCCAAAGAGGGGTGGGGTATGGATGAAAAACTACTAAGAGGAAACGTTGGAAGTAAGAGTCAAGGGATGAACTGGTTAAAGAGACCTAGCAGGGTTCTTGCTGAAAGCAGCCAGTCCAAGCAAGTATCACTTGGGGGATGGCTGGGGGTGAGCATTGAGTCAGATATGGAAGATGGGGAATTACCAACAAACCGACTTAGCGAGATTTTGCCACAGCTGGGCAGGACAGGGCCCACAAGGACACACACTGAAGGTCGAGGCCTAGAGGGCTTTGAAGGGCTTGAGTAGAGTCTTGTCTGGTCAAGGAGAGGGTCTGTGTCAGATCCTACAACCAGCAGGACACAGAGGTGGGTCGGAAACTCAGGACCGTGTGGCCTTTTCATCAGTGCTCCTTGCTGTCTCCGAGCCTCAGAGGGGTCTGTGCCATGGCAGTCAGTGGAAGCGGAAAGAATTTAGGTGCCTCCCGGAGCTCCGAGGTTTTCCAGAGGTATAAAGGCCCCTTACAGTTGTATCCGTCTGTCTCTGGAGCGTCAGTCATGAGCTTGGAGGTGCGGTTCTTATCAGCAAGATAAGATCAGATCTGATGCACAAGCAAAAGGCATTATTTAATTTCTGAACTTGTAAAGAACAAGCTTTAGAAATTCTGGTAAACCTCCTCATATTTTAAACCATTCAGTACAATAATGTTTATGACCTGGCAGGATTTAAGCTCTGAGATTGAGTGGCTTATGAAAACTGTCCATTTCTTTTTCTCAAGTGCCTCACTTGTTTGACTTATTTGGCTTATTCACAACCTTAAGTAATTTTTTTTTTTTTGTAATTAAACAAATAACACACTCATTTTTGTAGCTTTTCCAGTGACATCAGGAAAAAGTCTGCTGGTAATGCTTATTTGCCAACTAATAATAAAAAAATAAAAACAATGACTCTTCCTTTAATCATTTTCTGTGGGTCATTTAGAAGGCATTGGTACCAGATTTGTTTCTCCAGCACAAATGCTTTTCAGAACAATGAGCAGCTGTCAAGGCTGTTTGGTTATCAACAGGATGTCCCTGACTTTCCAGCCTGTGAGGATTTAATGGCTGGATTCCTAAATTCCATTTTAGGAATTGGGCGGCTGGGGCAGCATATGGACGGAGAGTTGCTTTTCTAATGCTGAAAAGGTGTAACACATGTACCTGTACATCCTCGTGAGGTACTGATTGACTGTAGAAGTTGTGTTTGTCCCCTCTCACAAAATACTAAATCGTTTTTGTAAAGGACAAATAATGCTTCCTAAGACCTGTTACATGCAAATAAGATGTATTTTGGAATGTGGATATGTATAGCTAACAGCTGGACCCTGGTTTAAAATGTTCAAATGAGAATTGCCCGTTGAATTTTGGAGAAAACACAGTATTGGGGTAGGAATTCCTTGTCATGAAAGTTATCCATGCACAGATAGATGACTCCCTAATTAGAGACTGATTCTGTGGAAGTGAGCACAAGCCCTTAAACAGGGTGGTAGGAACAGACAGTAGCCCTCTTTATCCTCCGGGTGTATGTTCCAAGGCCCCCAGTAGATGCCTGAAATCATGAATAGTTGATGTGGACTCCAGCTCATGGTGTCTGTGGTGTTATGGATGAGACAAGACAAATTCACGCAGACTACCAAGTCCTGTGGAGGAAAAGGGATAGCACGGCCACACTTTCAAGAGGAGAGCACACTGACCCTTGCCTTGACAAGCTTTTATTGCTTTTCTGGGCATATTATATTGAGGATGGTCCTCATTTACTATGCACAGGTTCGCTTTAGGTGGTTACCTTTTACAGAAGACAAAGGAGAGGATGCTGCTAATCACATCACAGAAGAAGGATATTTGCAAATGAAAAGGGAAAAGTGATTGAACCAGTTACACTCCATACTGGGGAGGTTTAGCATAGATTTCAGGAAGTTACAGTGAGCACTTGCTGCCTCAATTCAGGGTGAGGGAGTTTTAGCAAAAAGCAAGTCTCACAGCAGCCTAGGTACAATGCAGGCCTGGTTCCCTGTGGGAGAACCTATCCGTGGGCGTGGGTCCTGTGCATCGGACCTCACTTTCCACTGGTCTTTCTGAGTGGGAGCTGGGCCCACACCACACAGAACAGTCTCCTATAATAGTACTGAGCCCTATATGTATATTATGGTTTTTCCTATACATGCATACCTTTCCACTTAAAGGAATCACCTTGTTTTTGGCATATCTGATTTGCCAGTGTCACTACACTTACATTTCGGGGCCATCATTAATAAAATACTTAATTTCACTTAATTATTTGAACACCACACTGTGATTCCAAGAGAACCAGCCACTAAGTGGCTAAGGGATTTATGTCCTTGGCAGGATGGAGTGGGAGAGAAGGAGATTTTATCATGCTCGTCAGAATGCAATGGAAAATGCCAAATTGTTTATTTCTGGATTTTTTTCATTTAATATTTTCAGATCGTGGTTGACTGCAAGTAACTGAAACCATGGAAGTCAAAGCCACAGATAAGGAGGGGACTACTGTGTTGCCACCTGGGTACCAGTATATCCATTTGATTAGTCCAGCTTTACACTAGTGTCTATGTGGAGCAGAAAATAGAATGTCTGTTAAGATGGAAATCTGTTCTTCCCTGTAAACACTTGCAAAAGTTCTGATCACCTACAGGGATATTGTTTCTTGAGGTCTGAGCCTAATTATGGGAGCCATAGACTCCCAGGTTTTCATTGTAACCTTTGACCCCCTCTGGGGCCCTTCATAATTTTGTCTTCTAATCATTTATTTTATTCATTTTTGTGAAGTGCGACACAGATTCACAGTTTCTTATCCAAGATCTTTGCGGTCATGTATTACTTAATTCTCCCAGTGGGTCTGGGACATAAAGAACATAGAAATTTCTATAGCAGAGTGAATGATTTCTCATACTAAGTAGGATCAGTAAAACCCATAAATAACTTCATCAGTTTTGATCATGGTTTGTTATTAAATTAGTTTAAAAACTAGGTTTTGGAGATTTTTGAATTTCAGATGGATGTGTTAACTAATCTTATTGTGGTAATCCCAAAAAATGTATATATATCAAATCATTACATTTCAGTTCCATACATTTATAGAACTTTATATGTTAATTATACCAATAAAACTGGAAAATGTTGGATTTCAGATTTTGGGATAAGCAGTTTTGGGTCCATTCCTCAAAAACATTTTAGATCTGTTGATCTATTTTAAAAGTAATTATTGAGATTCGTATAGTTTGATATCTTATGTACTTTTAGCTTGTATATATCTTGAAACTGAAAAAACTAATTTAATTCACAGACCTTAGGTTTTACAGGTGCTTTAGGATACTTTTCATGGGAGAAGAATGACCGTTTTTTCTCCTGATTTGTCTATAGCTTTTCAGCTCAGAATCTGTTCTTGTTTCTTACTGAAGCAGCACCAAGTTTCAGTGTTTTCTGTTAGGTTTATCAGGTTTTCCTGTTGCTAGGTAATCTATACTGGTTCTTCTCTAAATGCTCTGACTTGTGTTCTGTCTGCTGCTCTGGTGTTCTGTCTTATTGTAGGGCTTGACGCAGTGTGGGCAGCTCGGTCAGAACAGGAGTGTGTGGACTGTGGGGTCGGAGAGACCCAGAAGTGACTGGATCTCTTGTTCCTTGTGCAGCCTTGCACTTGTTACTGAATTTCTCTAAGTCTCATTTTTCTTATTTGTGAAACAGGAATAGCTGTAAACATCAAATGAGATAATATTTATAAAACAGCTTTGTACAGTGGCTGGCATGTTTGGAAGAGCTCAACAATTGGTACCTGTTTTTTATTCTCTCTCACCCCAGTAAAGGATTTCATGAAATGTTTTCTAACACCTTACCACCACGGTTGCTTTTCTTTGGTTCCTTGAAGTAATAACTGGTGAGAAAGTAGAGAGGCCGAAGAAAATCAAGCCCTTCTGGCTTTAATCAGAAGCAAATCTGGGGGCTCTTAGGCTTTGGGGGCAGGAGCAGGACAGCGGCTGGCGGTAGGGCATTTGCTTTGTCCTGCTGTGCCCAGCCGGTGCCCAGCCAGGGCAAGGTAATTTAGGAGAATAAGACCAGTTCGGTTGCTGATGGGCTCCGAACAAATACATCTCTTACATTTCAATAATGCCATTTTGAAGACTGAGGTTCTTTTCAAGCGAAGGAAATGTTTGGATAAGTCTGTATTTTGTGTGTTTGGGACTTGGCGGCTTGATTTGCAGAATGAAGGATTTGGATTTCACAAACCAAAACTGCCTTTTAACTCTTAAGGTTGTGTAATCTGAGTAATTTTAAGGTGTATCTAATTCTCATTTTCAAGCTAGAGAATGAAACATCTAAATAGATTTCATCACTTTTGCACTGAAAGTCAGAAATGGGACTTCTGGGAGCACTGAACACCGCTCAGTGCCCACACAGGGGCACAGAAAGGGGTAGAGCCACTGAGAATACCCGTCGGACAAAGACGACAGAAAGGCATCAGTGGCCAGAGCCAAGGATGAGCCTCCTCTTCCATTTGTCTCCCTACGTTTTCCCAGCCACTTGAAGAGTTTAAAATGACTCCTCCCACTGAGAAATCAAGAGGCGGGCTGTTATGATTTGGGAATTTCAAGAAAATAGGTGAATGCTTAAGTGACGTGACAATGTAATGTGCAAAGAAGAGGAGGGTGTTTTAACATGGAATTCATGAGATGAGTGGAAATTTTGATTTTTTATTCATGACTTTCTAAAGAATTTTAGTAGTGTTGAAAACAAGTACATTTTTGATAGTTTAAAAAAGAAAACATGTTAACTTATTTAAAAATATAGTCTTTGTGCCTGAAGTTCTTTTATAAACCAGTTGAATGTATGAGTTTTGCTTAACAGAACTGTTTAGCTGGACTTAAAAATTGTTTTATGTACTATCCTCAGTATTTTTAATTAAGGAAAGTTGAAGATATATACTTAATTTGGTAAGGCAATTCTCAAACCTTAATTGAAGGGAAGTGAACTAGTTATCGATCCTCAGTATTAGTTAGCACTTGGCATTTGTGTTAGTCTTCCTGTCACTCCCTGCCCCACCTCCTTTTTTCCACCACCTAGCTCCTTTAATTAGTCTACTTTTAAATGCATCTTCAGACTAAAGGAGTCACTGATTTCAGATATCCAACTAGGATGTTCTTCCCTTTTGTCTAGTGGAAAACAGAGAATAATTTCAGTGAAGTTGTTTTTCCCTTTAATTCTTTATTTTGGCTTATATTAAGTTGAATTCAAATGAGTGAAGATCAGCAAATATATACCATAATGCTTAGGGATAAAATATAATCTACAAGTCTTTTTTTAATCTTCTCAAGTTTTTATTTCACTTCTTGTTTGTTTTTAATAATTATCTTTTAGGGGTATTATGTTTTTCAGACAATGAATATTTTTCCTTAGTTAAGAAATCCTAACTTACAAAAGTCTTTCTTGTTCAAGAGGTGTGTTCATGTTTTAGTTAAGGATGATAAAACACAAAAGGGAAGGAAAAAATAAAATATTTTAAGTAAAACTTTAAAAATATAGTCAGACTGTTGTGGAAATCTTAGATCTTGTGAATTTTTTGGTAAACTTTAGACATCCTTTAATTGTCTTCCAGCTTGTGTGATGAGTACGAAATCTTGTGGTTTGTGTAATTTGAAACACATTTAAACAGTGTGAGCTAGGAACTCTATGAACCAGATTAGGTAAAATTTGAGTTACATTTTAAGAAATGTGTTCTTTTAGGTTTATTTTAAATGATGTGTAGGCCCCCTATCTACTTAATTTTTGTTGGGAAATAGGAACCTTAATAAAGTTTTCCACCATTTACTTAGAAAAAGTAAAAACATAGTGGGGATATAAATTAATATGGCTTTGTAAACAGCCTTGCATGGACTTCAGATGCTCAGAATTAGATGAATCATCATTTGTGGTGTATGGGGCACTGTCATCTCTGGTCCATAAGCTGGTGTTGTAAATTTTCATTGCTTCTAGATATGTTATTGAGTGAGCAGCTGTGAATTAAACCTCCGACCTGAGAAGCATGACTTGCTCTCCCAGGTTATTCTACCAGTCCCATCTGGAATTAGTATTGCTTAGGTTTTTGACATTTATCAACATGCCTTTCAGAAATTTTATACCAGTTTGCACTCACACAAGCAGAGTAAGAGAGTGTAACATTTAAGCAAATGACCACTGTGCACGTGAATGTCTGCCTTCGCTGACTTCGACTCTAAGGACCCCCGAAAGGTCTTTGTGACTGCCTCGGGAAGCAGAGCGGCTTGTTTGCTGGGCCAGCTTTTTCCTTTGTGAGCCTGTGGCTTAGGTCCTAGGAACACCATCGTTTCAAATTCCTCTCCTGCTGTTTTCCTCCAGCGCCAGGTAATCACAGTCTTGAATTTTGTACTTTTTATTTACTTACCTTTACACACATACATACACATTTTTATCACATGTACATATGCTCATGTGATATTAGCTTTATTTTCTAACTTTATTAAAAGGATCTAATACCTTATATAGTCTTTGGAGACTTGTTTTTCTGTTGCTATGTTACTGCACTTAGGGGTGCCCTTATGTTACTAAAATTCTTCCATGTCATTGTGTATGTTGCTGCAGTTCAGTCATTTCACATGTATGACAGAGTTCATTATTAGAATATACCATAATTTATGTTTTTTTCCATTCATGCTTTGCAACATTCATGCTTTTGTTGCATGTGTTCTGTGTTTGTTTTATATTATTCTTTGCTCTTGTGAATGGAGCTGCTAGCGTAATTTTTTGGTGTGTGTGTCTCATGCATGTGTGCAGGAGTTTCTCCTAGAAGTGGAGTTTCTGGGTCTAGTAGATGCAGATATTGAACTTGAAATGGTAATGCAACTTTTTTTCCAAAATGGTTATACCAGTTTACATTCTCACACTCTCAGTGATACATAAAAGAGCCAAATAACCCACAAGTAGTTCAACTGGGATAACTTTTTGGGGAAGTGATTTGATAAATGAAGTCTTAAAATTGCATAGTTTTTGGTTGGTCTTTCTTTTCTTAAGGAAATAATCAGATCTCTTAACTTCTTTACCTCTCAGTCCCCACTTTTCCTTTCCTCTCTACCCACCCTTACGGCTCCCTGTGGTGGTCTCACCCAGTTCCCTGCTTTAGATACCTCGATGCTGATGATGCTTGGACACCCATCTATAATTTACATCCCTTTTGAACTCCAAACCCATGTATCCAGCCACCTTGAGTGTCTAACATGCAGCTCAGTTGTAACATGTCTGAGATGTTAATTGCCTCCGTTTACCCTCCACATCTGCTTTATCGTTAGCTGCCCCACCTCAGTTAATCACAGTTCCTTCTGAAACCTTGGAATCATCATTTTCTCTCATAATCCATGCCTCGTTTGTCTACCAGAATGCTTTTCCTTCCACTTTCAAAATATATGTAGACTTTCACTTCTGGCCATGATGGAGTAATGGATACGGGACTTGCCCTCTTGCTGAAAACAACTATAAAATTGATGAAGTGTGTGAAACACCTGTTTGGAGCATTGGAAAACAGGCAGTGCACAGGAATGTGATCCCGAGAGATGGGAAGCACTCACAGTGAACCCCTTGTTTACCCTGGTTCTGTGCCTGGGGATAATTTCCTGGCACAGACTGTGGGAATCTGGGTGGAACACGGTGGTCCCGTTGAGCTGGGGAGGCAGAGACTGGATTTGGGGCCTGCTGGAGCAGCTGAGACCCGCAGAGTACTTACCTGAGAGGAGAGGGCAGCACAGAGCTGAGCACCAGATGGCCGTGAGGATGTTCCCTCATGGTTCCTTGGACTGCATTTGTGCAGGACAAGACTCTGCATAGACTGATGGGGAGAGGCTGGAATGAGGATGCTAGAGGTTGGGTTACATAGTGTTGGAAGGTAACATTCCAGTCGAACTCAAGTGGAGAGATCTTGTGAACATCCGAGGCAGTGAGCTGAGGCACCAGGAAAACATGCCTTGAGAGTAATGACCTCCCTTTACCCTGGACAGTGGATTTGTCTGGGTCCTGTTAGGAGGTGGAAATCACACAGAATTTTAATAGGGGCAATTTAAAGAGTTACTAAACTTCAACAGGGAAGTAACTATAAAAATGTAAAGTGAATTCTAATGGGTACCCTAGGGTTGAGGGAGATTACCAAAGGAAGGACAAACTTGTGAAAGGGATCACTTCCTGAGGGTGGGCTCCAGACCTCATTGAAAAAGGCATGATTTTATCCCAGGGGAAGGTGGAGAAATTCAGTGGATTGCCTAGACCACCACTGGTTCACAGAAGCCAGAAAGCAGAAAACAGCCCTCTGGTGCACAGCCTAACTGAGGCGGACAGACTGGTGCCCATAATGGCTTGGGGCTTCTTGGAGCCCTCTTGCTGCCAGAGAGGCACACACAGTGTGTGATACCTGAGCTGAAAGGGGTACAGGAAACAGTCCTCTGGGCACAAGTGAGCCCAGGCTGAGCCCTGTGGATGGGCAACAGAAGGGAGTCAGGGAGCCCCTGCTGGTGGGGGACTTGGGTGCACAGGTGCCTGTATTTGGAGGGCTTCAGCGAGGTGGTCTCTGGGTTCAGGTTTGGGCTCTGAGGCTGTGAAGGGTTATGCACTTTGGGCGTGCTCTTAAACCAGAATGCCACCACTTAATCCCGAACACAGGTACCACTGATACCCCCTTCCTCCTCCAGTGTCCCTATGATGTCCTCTACTGATAAAGTGTAACATTATACTTGCCATTGAAAGACAGCTACTTTAGGATACTTTTAGGATACTTTGTTGAAAGATACTTTAGGAAAGACAGATACATTATGTCAAGTACTGAAGGGTAAATTTGGAGTTGAGAAGCAATAGATTGATAGTTGGCATAAAAGGCTAGACTGGGCCTGCCCAACAAGGTTTACAGCCATGTCTCAGAGAGATGAGAAGAGGTGCCATTTGTTACCTGTCTGCTAGAATGAAGCTCAACGCTCTGAAGAAAAAAACACAATTGAGACTCCATAAAGCAATTGCCCACAGCTTCAGCCTGTGGTGCAGATTACTGGAAATGTGAAGAAACAGGAAAATGTGATTTATAATGCAGAATAAAAGCTGTCGCTAGAAATATACCTTGAGCTGATGCCAGTGTTAGAATTAGCAAATAAAAGCATTTAAAGCTATTTAAAGGAAAATATGGTCTATGGATGGGGAATCTCAGAAAAAAATGGAAATTAAGAAAAATCAAGTGGAAAGTCAAGGACTAAAAAAGTATAGTACCTGAAATGAAAACATTTATTGGATGGACTTAAAATTAGATTAGAGTTGGTGGGAGAAAAGGTCAGTGAGCTAGAAGTTAGGTTAATAGAAATTATTTGGAAGAAAGGAAAGAAAATTGATGGGGAAAAGCAGAGCCCCAGTGACCGAAGACAACATCAAGCCACCTGACACATGTGTAATTGGGATAATGAAGGAGGAGAGAGGCGATGAAGCAGAGAGGGTTTTGAGAAAATGGTGGTTGGAAGTTTTCTGAAATTGGTGAAAAGCATTAACCTAAAAATTCAAGAAGCCTACACTCTTAGAAAAATAGATTGAAAGAAAGCCATACTTAGGCACATGGTAGTCAGTCTGCTGAAAATGCATGGTATAAAGAGGACCCTTAAAGCAGAATGGTGGAGGGAGGGAGAGATGAAGAGGGAGCATTGAGGGGATGAGGGAAATGACGCCCGACTTCCCAGGGGCAATGGGAACTGGAAGCGATGGATTAACATCATTAGGAGAATTAAAAAATAAGCCTTGTAGTCTAGAATTCTGTTTTCCAGCCAAAATAAAGGTGAAGTTAAGACATTTCAGATAAATGAGAGTTGAGAATTTTGTTAGGGAAGAAAAGCTTTTCAGAGAACCTCCAGCAGACTTCCCGTGAGGGCCTGTCATTTGCGCCCTGTGTGGCTGTGTGGTGAGGGAGATGGGGAGGTGGATGGGAGAGGGCGGGCCTGCCCTTCGCATCCTCACGGAATGGGGAGACCAGGGCAGAGAGGTATCAGTCGTGTGTAGGCGTCCAGCAGTGTTTGCCAGATATGAATTAAATTGCTTCTATAATCAGAACAAAAAGTGGCAGTTATTTGTTATTTGTCACACAAATGCAAGTAAAGCAGAAAATAAGTCATTTGTAGTTAGCCTGGCCATTTACCAGTTCTTGGAAGGCTTTATAGAAAGCCTTTAGACATCACCTTGCACTTGTTTGGCATACATTCAGTGTTCCAGACATCTTGCGAGCCACTGGGCACAAAGAGATAAATAACACATCCTGACCTCAGTCTACTGGAGAGCGGAACAGGCAGCTCTTCCTGGTTTTTAGTGACTGTCTTCCAAGCAGTGCGTCATCTTTTTCATAGAGCAAATGGATGTTTTTAGAAACACTGGTTAGGGAGCAATTCTACTGGGATTGCCAGGAAACGTTTTACAGAATAATAGTAACTGAAGCAATGTTTGTCCTTTGTTGAGGGCCAGGTGCTGTCCTTCATGCTTTCAAATCTCCCACCCATCCTAATGTGTTAAGTATTATCCTCATTTTTGCCTAAGGGTACTCAATTCGTGAGCGGCAAAGTCGGGATGCAAATCTGGGACAGCCTGATCTAAAAAGCCTGTGTGCTTAACCAGTCACAGCAATGGCTCTGGACTGACTTGAATTCTCTTGATTAAAGCATATTACCTTTTCAACAGAGTAGAAGTTAACTCACACCAGGTATTCTCGGAACAGTTACATATGTGTTGCTTGTTTGATTTTGTTACAGTTTTAAAAGTATTCTCATACAGAAACCATTCACTAAAATGTAAATTAAAGCACTTCAGATCACCTGCAGGAGAGACTGCTTGTTTGGTGTGTTCACCTTTAATTTACTTACATAACCTCTACAAGTCCAAGAACAATTTAATTGACTGGCAATTTACAAGACAGTTAGAACTGGCTGCTGCCACCCACCACGTGCTTTGTGACCGACCCCAATATGTTGCTAGTTTTTCTCAGCTTCAGTTTCCTCTTGTTTTAAGAGGGTAGAGTGAATGATCTGAGCTCCCTTAAATTTTAAAATTAAGCCATGTATTCCCAGTTTATGGACATTTTAGTCCTTGAATGATTTAAATGTCTAGGCATACATCCTTTATGAGCAAAGTAAGTTCACCTCAATTCAGAGAACTGCCTTTTTAGTTTAATGCTGTGTAAGCAGCTAGTAATTCACATGAGGTAGAAAAGATTTTTCATTGAAGTAGCGTTGTACAGTGGTTAATTGGTGATAAAATTCTGACCTTTTGATAAAAATTCTGAGTCTGAACTAGCAAAGGTCTTTGTGTGACAGCTGTGAAGGGGCAGAGGGGAGTGAGCAGAACTTTCCCGTGGAGCTGGATCTGAGGGTGGGCAGGGGAGGAAGCGGCATATAGGGGAACAAAGGCTCATTAGTGTCATGCTCTGCCATTTTGTTCAGACTGAACTATTGCAGCTAAGTGTGTGCAGAATTAATGCTATAGTGGAAAAAGATGTAGTTGTAGGGCCTTGGGGTCTTCTCTGTTCAGCTGGCAAATGGGGAGACAAGAATTAAGGTAGTACTCAGGAGGCTTTTTAATGTTCCAGTTGGAAGTGGCACACATCACTTGGGCTCTCATTCCTTTGGGCAGAACTCAGCTACCTGGCCACAGTGCAAGGGAGGCTGGGAATTATATTAAACTATGTGTTCAGGAAGAAGGATAGTACAAGGTACATAGGCACAGAAGTATATGGAAAACTGAGTGAGTGAAAAAAATCAAGACAATTATTAACTCTAGGAAAAACAAATGGTTGTACAAGGAGGAAAATAAAGATAATAACAGCTAACATTTTCCTTTGTACCAGTATAGTACTGAGATGCAAAGGCAGCAAATGCAGCTGGGAAATGTTGGGCTTTCTGTTTAATTCTCTGTGGCCCCAGGCTTAGCTGACCACCCAGAAGACTGGAATGCCTCCCAAAGATAAACACCATGCCCCCAGGAAGGAGGTTAGTGAATGTATAGGGTGTGGATACTGCCTGATGTTACATGTTAGCTGAGGAATGCATTGTTCTTTCTGGTGGTGTTTGCGACTACCCACCATTTGGTTTTACTCTAACTGCCTATAAAAAGGGACCCTGTCCTGGGAGGGCTGTAGATTTTCCCCAGCCAGCTACCACCCGGAGCAACTGCTTGGCCTGCATATGTAAGTTTCTTTTGTTAAAGCTCTTAGGAATGTGAATAAGGCTACATGTCAGTTTTTTGGAATCACTACTGAATTTAGACTTTTGGGGCTTTCCCCGAACACCCAGGTAACTGTTCTGTGTCCTCACACGTTTCATATGCTAGTTTACTTAAAACTTCTATTTTTACAGGTGAATGTTGATTTCACCAAAAATACAGATATGATTTTATTTATTGGATAAATGGGATAAAGAATGAGAGCGGTGTCAAAGCCAAACCTCACCTTTTATAGTAGGAAAAATAATGTGGAAGTAACGTGTACATTTTATAATATCTAAAATTAAACAGCCAAGACCCAGCAGTGTGTGGATGTCATTTGGGAATAAAGAGGCTCATATCAGGGAAACAACCAAGAAACAGGCTCCTGGGCGACCGGCTCAGACGTGGGGAGGAGGCTGCCCTCGTGCTGTTGCGCTTCCTAAATGTGTCGATAAACACACAAGTACCTGTTTCAGGAGAGATACAGGGAAAATGATGTGTAGTGTACGTTATGTAGGCAGGCCTTGTTTTCATGCGGAACAGAGACGGTTTTGTAACAATGACTAAATGGACCTTTACACAGAAAAGGAGCTAAAAACAGATTTCCAGGCCTGGGTTTCTCTGCGCTTTATTGGCCAGGTCGCTTATACTTCGGGTTTTACTTCAAATTTTAGTGAGAATGGTGATCTCTTACAATTACTTTAACTTCTGAACTCTAGATGTTGGACTAATTTTTGTTTTTAAACGATGTCTTAATGTGAACGTTTCGGCGTCAGAGGCACATGCCTTGTTTAGTTCCTCCCTGACACCTTGGGTTGTTGCCACTGAGCTTCATGGTTTCCTCAGTGCCAGTTTGTAGAAGTCTCCGAATAATTTGAGTCATTTTCATTCAGTGGTTTTTTTTAACCTATTGAAGTACAACACGGAAGAAGTGCATAGGTCACAGTGTACGTACTTACTGATTTTCACAGCGAGCACCGTCTGGTTGTCAGCACCGTCTTCTGGGTCAGGAAACAATGTAACCAGGGACTCCTAGAACTGACCTCACAGTGCATTAGGTACTAGCTCTTACTTCCAGAATTGGTCAAATGGTACAAACTCTCGGTTAAAAAGGAATAAATTCTGAGGATTTGATGTGCAGTCAGGCGACTGGAGTTAATAACACTGTGTTGTGTGCTTAAAATCCGCCGAGAGAGCAGACCCTGCCTTCCCACCACACACACGAAGGTTAACTGTGTGAGGTGATGGATATGTTAATTAATTGATTGTGGTAAATGTTTCGTGGTGTATACACTTACCTAGTCATCATGTTGTCTTCTTTAATATGCATAATTTTATTTGTCAATTTGCCTGTCAAAAAAGCTACAGAAGAACATCAGAACATTAACATTCCCAGTTCCCAGAAGCCCCTTCCAGTTGCTTCCCTCAAAGGGTCAGCCACTACTCTGACTTCCAACTCCCTGGACTAGATTTTGAACTATATATAAATGATATCTAGTAATTGCGTAGAATCATACATATAGACATATACGTGCTCACATATTTCCTATATGTAAAAAATGTAAATATATATGTGTAAACACTCATACACATTTATACTTTTAGGTTTTTTTTGAGGGGGAGGGGTTGTCCATTGTGTTTCTGGCTTCCCAAGTTATTCACTTAAATTTGTTGAGATTTCCTCCTGATAGAAATGGATTGTATAGGAAGTACATGCATTTATTACTCATTTACTCCTTCTAAGGACTGGTCGTAAAAGCACAGTTATCTAACACAAAGTCTTTTGTTCCAGGTCCAGTGGCACTGCAGAGCACGCATGGTTGCAGGAGCCAACTTTTACATCGTTGGACGAGACCCCGCTGGCATGCCTCACCCAGAGACAGGGAAGGATCTGTATGAGCCAACTCATGGCGCCAAGGTGCTGACCATGGCCCCCGGCCTAATCACTTTGGAAATAGTTCCCTTTCGTGTCGCGGCATACAACAAAAAAAAGAAGCGTATGGACTACTATGACTCGGATCAGTAAGTTTTACATTCGCTGCACAAACCTATGAAATACCTTGTGTTTTAATCTGCTTCCGGGGCTTTAACATGTTGGCTTATTTTAAAACAACTTGGCTGACATGTTTTGTTGTATGCAATTAAGAGAAAGACAAATCAAGGACACTAATTTCTTCATACTCCAGAAGTTAGAAATAAAAATGGAATCTGGTCACATGGTTCGTGATTACTTTGGTTGTGAAGTGCTTGCGGGCAGTATTGACATTGCTGTGTCTGCTGTATCTACTGTTCTTACTGAGCTTACCGAAGCCTCCGGGACTTAGTGGTGGTCATTATCTGCTAAAGCCCACAGCGCCTGTGCCGAGAGTTTAATATTCTTGCAACTAGTGTGTGACGGGCACTCTCCTAATTATTTTACAGATATAATGTAATTAGACCCTATAACAGTCTTCAGAGGTAGGTGCTGATATTATCCCTGTTATCTCTACCAGTGGTAAGCTGAGGCATACAAAGGTCAAATAATTGTAAAAGGTCACAGAGCCGGTAAGTGGCAGCCCCAACAGTTGAACCCAAGCACAGTGACCCCACAGCTGGTACTCCTGAAGGCTAAGAATGCAGCTTCTTTCTTCAGAGATCTTAGGAGGAACCACAAACTAACAAGCTTTTAGTACAAATTATTGGTAGCATTGAGAATGGATTTACCTTCCTTTGACTGACCAAGTTGTATTTCTGTCTGTAGATGATACCAGTAGGTACTGCATTCTATAATTTAGAGTGGCAAGGTGAGGCTTTAGAATCTGAAATCATGGGTTTTAATTGCTCTTTCTGGGTAGCTCAGTTGGTTAGAGCATTGTCCCAAAGGGCCAGTGTGGGTTTGATACCCGGTCAGGGCACATATAACAAGCAACCAATAAATGCATAAGTGGGACAACAAATCGATGTTTCTCTCTCTTTTCCCCCTTCCCCTCCTCTCTCTCTAAAATCAATAAATTTTAAAAAGGGAGGGGAAGGGAGGGGGAACTCATGGGTTCTAGCCCGTCCTTGCCATGTAACTTGACAGTCTTGTGTGATTTCTGGCCCTGTTTCTTCATCTATAGAATGATGGTGTGGACAAGACGATTCCCTCCTGGTTCAAAATCTGTAGTTCTTCCCATGATCTGTAGTGCCTTGTTATTTTTATGTCTTAGTAGGTATTTGTACACGTGAGTTGGTTTTTTTTTGATTGACGCTGTTTAGAATAATTACATCCGCTTATTTAGTATACCTGCTTCTTTAGTACAGATTATAATTCATGTTCATCGAATAGAACCAATAATTATTTTTATGTTTTATCAGTGTCACTTCTATTGACAGGTACAAATTGAAAATTGGCCATAATAACCTTTAATCTAAGAGCTCTCATTCTTTTTTCCATGGCAGTTGACAGTTGACTCTGTGCTCAGGAATGATCTTGACCTGACTTTGGCTGTGGGTCTTTTCTTGTGGGCCATTTTGTAATGGTGGGGACAAGATGGCAAGAGAAATCTTATTAAAAAATTAAAACATTCTCCTGTTTCTAGAAGGGACATTAATGCATCATTTAATTTCTTTGAGGTAAATGAAATTTGTCTAGATAAAGAGAAGACTATTATCAGAGGAACTTGTTGGCTTCTCATTTAATGACATAAATAATTCTGGAAAAATGTACAAGTTTAGATGATGGAAGGCTTGTCTGAGTGATGAACTGGAGCTAAAATGCAGGGAAATCCCGAGTCAATGAGGAGAAAAGGCATAAGTAACTGGTGCGGGCAAGCGTGGAAGAGCTGAGTGTTCCCGTGGCCTGGGCGTGGAGTCCAAGAGTGGAGCAATTCTAGACTGCTATTTTTCTGAACATCTGAAATGTGGCCCAGATTCCAGGACACTTCTGAACCACACCATGAGACGCATTTGCTATAAAGCACAACATTTTTTACCCTTATACAAAATCAGGGTTTGCCAGCACCTAGAAATAGTTCTGAATCATGGCACGTTTTGTTTTGTTTTGATCTAAAAATGTGTGCGTGTGCTTGTGTATATATTATATATACATACAGGGTGGGGCAAAATCAGGTTTACATTTGTCTGTACGGAAAATAATATGATAATTAATAATTAATAATGCAAGAATAATCTGTTTCACATACAACAGTAAACCTACTTTTGCCCACCCTGTGTACACTCACATACGCACGCACACACTATGATTTCACTGTCAAAAAACACGCAGCTATAAAAGTGGTGTGCTGAGAGTTGTAAATAGACTATGTCTACCAAAGAGAAGACTTAGAAACTTTTAAAAAATGAATTTTAAGGAAAATATAGTAAACCTTAAATCATATTACCAGAAAAGTTGATTGAAAGTGAAAATATAAATTAAATAGTAGGGAAAGTGAAAAAGTTTCGAGTACAATTTGTCCTTCTGTGGTTGCAGCTATGTGGGGTCGCCCACAGAGAGTCTAACTCAGAGTGAGTGGTCCCCCTGTAACTGCAGTTTCACTTTCCGCCATTTTGTTATGTTGCTGTCACCTCTGGCCCAAAAACATTAAAGGTAAAATTGCAGTAATAAACAGTTCACAGGTTTTAAATTGTGTGCCATCCTGACTAGTGTGATGGAAGCACACCATCTCATCTGTCCTGCCCGGGCACGTGAGGCATACCTTGGTCCTGCGTATCTGCGCAGTATATGTTCCCTGCCTTTAGTCACTCAGTAGCCGTCTTGGTTATTGGATTGACTGCTGCAGAATCACATAGATGTGTTCAAGTAGCACTTATTTTACTTATAATGGCTCCAAAGTGTGAGAGCAGTGATGCTGGCGATTGATATGCCAAAGAGAAGCTGTAAGGTGCTTCCTTTGAATGAAAATGTGAGTATAGTACACTAATAATATAATTTGAAAGAGAACACATTTGCATACCCTTTATTACAGTATATTGTTCTAGGTGTTCTATTTTATTATTAGTTATTGTTAATCTCTTACTGAGCCTAATTTATAAATTAAATTTTGTCATAGGTATGCATGTATAGGAAAAAAAATGGTATATGAGGTCTGTCCAGAAAGTATCCAGCCATGTACTATGAAAAATAGAGACATTTACTGAGGAAGATACAAGATATGGGAAAAATTGTGCATAGGACAATGATGTGTCAGTTCCTTTCAAAGTAGGCACCTTGGGACCTCACACAGTTTTCCCACTTGCCATCAGCTGCCCCATTGTATTTTCCTGAATCTCATAGATGGTCTGAAATCTCTTCTCTTTCAAAGGTGATTTTAGTTTTTCGAAAAGCCAGAAGTTGCAGGGCACCAAATCTGGGCTGTAGGGGGGCTGAGTCACCTGGGTGATTTGAAGTTTTGCCAAAAAACTCTGCACAAGGCGTGATGCAGGAACAGCCATGTTGCTGTGATGAAGCTGCCAGTCTCCAGTTGCCCACAGCTGTGGCCTTCTGAATCATCCTAATAGTTTCCACAGAGGAATGTTCAAGCTTAACACGAATTTTGATGCAGATTCACTGCTCTACTCGCTCAGTCATTTTGAATGTGATGGCCACACAGTACACATGCTCACTCAACGACGTCTACCACCCCCACTGACTAGTACAGTGAAAGAGTCATTGTTCATGTGTGTGCATTTCAGTCCAGTCTCCTTAGCTGCCAGGCTGCACTGATATCATGCAAACCATTCTCATTATATTAACTGTGGCTGGACTTTTTCCAGAGAGACCTCATATATGGGCTTCGGTATTATCTGAGGTTTCAGGCACCCACTGCGGGTCTTAGAATGTATACCCCTCAGATAAGGGGGGAACTACTGTACTTAGTCTGGGGAGAAGCCTACTTTGGATATTCTTTTGAAAGCTCCCAGCCTCGCCTTTCTACAAGTTTGTAAAACAGTGTCAGAGATGGAATGCTAGGCCAGGCAGCTCTTTGCTTCTCACCCAGCATGCAATTTATTTGTTTAATTACAAGATGTTTTAAAAGTAATGATCAGTCACATAGAGAGTGAGGAGAGAAAAACAGAATCCTTCAACTAGTGGCCAGATACTTAAAACTTAGGTGAGTTTCCATTATTACGAGTTAAGGACACAAAACTAAGCCGTTGGAGCTTTTCTTTTACATGGTCCTTATGCCGACATGTTCCGTCACTGCGGCGTCTGTACACGATGAGCTGATTTAACCACACGCGGGGCGCTAGGACCCATCTGTATGTACTTAGTTGACTGATGTGCTGGGAGGCCCTTGATAACTTTCATGTTTTCTGTGTAGTGTTGCTTTAAGTCTCTCTTTTAATCATTCAAAAGCTAAATAATTACATCAGTTTTCATAAGATTTTCCAATGGTGAATTCTATATTAGTTGCATAAGTGGCTCATTTTCTTGGAATTTTTTTGAGTTAGCAGATTTTAATAAATTGTAACTTGGGAACCTTTAAAACTGACTTAGTTTCCTAAATTTTTACATTGTGTTCGGATACGATTAAGTTGATGGGAATATGTTGGAAAGTGATTAAAATTCTATGGAAAGGCAATAGTCTTTGATGTGGTGAGAAAACAGTTATTAATTATGCACATGTGAGGTTGTCTTACGTTTGATTAATGGCAGTTATTCAATGCCAACTTTTATGCAATTGACGATTTTGTAGCTTTTGATTTGACTAAATACCAGTGTAAGACAAGGCTTAGGGACAAAGAACCAGCTTCATAAAAATTTCAGGCAAGATATTGTTGATAGGAATTACGACAAAAATCATCTGTTTATACTTAGGAAGTTAAGTAGGTTCATATTGACTATAATAGTGACTCAAGGAAATTGTTTTAGGACTACAAGCTTAAAGCCCATTCTTTCAGAATTACAGACTTTTAGAGATACTTTTTTTTGTAATTTTTTTCTCGTAAATCTTTGTATTTGGGTAGTGCAAGATTAGAGTTCCCATTTAAACAGCAACTAACAGAGCACACGAGTGAGAGTGCCTTGTGGAACAGGGTGAGTGCAGGGCAGGTGGGTACAAGCCACTGCCTGTCCTACCTAGTGTCCCCCTCTTGCCACCTCTTTCCCTTGCAACCATGGGTGTCACTTTTCTGTACCTGTGCTCTGGTACAGAATGATGCTCTGTGGAGATCTGGTTGCGATCTCTCCTGACTTGAGGGCTGTGCTGTACCCACAGGCACTGGTATTGCTTACTGTGAAGAGTTCCAGGAGGAAATAGTCACAATTATGTCTCATGCATTGATTTTTTCCTTCTGTTATGCCACTTAGCAGAGCCTTGGCTCTGTTGACATTTGGAGTCACGTAATTCTTTGTTATGGGGACCTGTCCTGTCCACTGTAACAGAGGTCCTCAGCCTCTGGGCTGTGGACTGGTACTGGTCGAGGCCAGTTAGGAACTGGGCCGCACAGCAGGAGGTGAGTGAGCTTGAATGTAACGTGCTTGAGTCATCCCGAAATCTTCCTCCCCATCCTGGTCTGTGGAAAAATTGTTTTCTATGAAACAGGTCCCTGGTGCTGAAAAGGTTGGGGTCCATTGCTGTATACGATATTGGCCTTGGAAAAGGGGAGAGGGGATAAGGCAGCAAAATCACCTCTGGAGAATCAGTGGCTTATATCAGTATTGAAGTATTAGGGTGCCGTATGCTCTTCCTCATTATTTCATCATTGTCGACAAATCGAATATAGGTGTTCCTTCAATTTTCTTCAGAGGCTGCTTTTTCCTTTCATATTGGAGCAGATCTGTGCATTGTGGGAGGACTAGAAATCCTAGCTTCTAAATAAATGAGGCTAGTCACATGTGACGCAAAGTAGAAAGCAAATAACAGAACAAAGAAATCCTGGTGACAAATGGAAAGGAAATGGTTTAATATAGTTAGATCAATGTCTTTTTTATCTAAAATGTAGTACTTGGAGTCACTTATTTTCCTGGTTAACTTGTAAATAATTAAGCTGTTTGGGCTACTACTTTTTGAAAATGTATTATTTCTGTCTGTATAACCTCCTGTCTTAGATGCAGGCCTTATACAGGAAGCTGCGTCCAGGGACGTCAGTGTGCCACTCAGAACAGTCCAGGGCAGTCTGCTGAGAGGGGGCTCAGCTGTGTGCCTCATCCTAGACAGTTTGATTTGGTGATTGGCATCGGAGAGCTATTAGGATTAGTTTCTTGAAAATTGGGATCCATTCTTGAGTAACCAGAGGCTTGTTAGAGAAGCAGATGAAAAGTGATGTACCCCTTTCTAGTCGAGAGCATGGAAACCCAACATTCTGCCCATCGAGATCCGTGTGGATTCTTTAGAAACGTGTCCATTGGCGCTCAGTTAAAAACGCCCGTTCTCAAGCTCAGAGATTGAGAGAACAAATTGGTAGTTGCTGGACTGGGGTGGGGGGAATGGGTGGAGTTAGTCAAAATGCACAAACTTCCAGTTATAAAATAAGTAAGGCATGGGGATGTCACGTACAGCCTGGTGACTATAGTTAATAATAATACTGTATCACACATTTGAAAGTTGCTGAGCAAGTAGTTCTTAAAAGTTTTCATCACAAGACAAAAAATGTGTTTTTGGTAACCATGTATGACGACAGATATTAACTAGACATCTTGTTGTGGTCATTTCCCAATACAGATACCTAATCATGTCGTGAAACCAATATAATGGTAGATATTAATTACACCTCAATAAAAAAAACAAAAAGCAACCAAGAAATACTGTTTTTCTGTGCTGCAGTGCGTCACAGACTCCATCACCCTTTATGGTACAGAAAATGGGGCCGACTGTGGTGACTTCAGGAGCTCGATATTTGACTGAATGTCCGATTGAAGCTGTTCTCTAATCTTATTCATAAGACTTGGGTGCTGGGAGGAGAATATGATGAATTAAGGCTTCGGGTCAATTAGTTTCTGATAATTAAATATTTTGTGTATTTCAGTTGGTCTTTGGTTTGAAAACAAAAGTCATTAAATTTGTCATGTATGTTAACCATTGCTTTTTAGTTTCTGGAAAGTTAAAAATAGCTATTTATCTGTTTTGAAAAATGTGAGTTTTTTTACCTCGTTCCTAAGAATTTGTAGGTTTTTGATGTACACTGTATTATATATAAGTTGCTTTTAAGTTGGATGAAAAGTTAAATAGATCCAAAATAGTTCATTAGGTTCACATATAAGTTACCATCAGTATTTTTAGTTATAGTGGTGAAGAAATTCTCCTTTGCTTGTCATCAGCCTTTTTTCAAAGCTGGCCTAATCGAACGTGACCCGTCAGAAGATGCATGTGAGGGGCTGGCTGCTGAGCCCATCCTCATCAGCCTGAGCAGCTTGTGCTGGTGGCTCTGACGGCCACCTGTGTGGGCCCAGATGGAGGTGGTGGTAAAGATTTGCAATCTCCAGCAAGCAGCCAAGAGTTATGGTACGTTGGAGTTCGTTAAGATGCTGGCCACGTGTGGTATGTCCCACATGGGACAAAATGCTTGTCCCACAGGGCCCCACACAGTCTGCTGGATGGTCTGGTTTTTTCCCCTTCCTGCTGTTTGAATTCCCTCCCCCACCCACCCTTTTTGAAGGGCAGGCGTTCTTTCAGCTGTGGATTGTAAGGATGTGTGGCCAAGTGGTTTTGAGAAAGGAAAACGAAACAAAACATACTTGTGTTTCTTTTTTCAGGTGCCACGGGAGATTGGTTAACTAGTAGAATTAGACGGTTTAATTAGAGTTGCTTTGTAGTCAAAGCCTAATGTGCTTTTTTCAGTAGCCTTTTCTGCTTCCAGCGGAGTCCTGATTACTCACAGGTGAAGTTCAGAGCTTATTTCAGACTATTCCCAGAATGCCCCAGTTTTGTTTGATTGAATTATTTCTATAAAAAGATAGCCACTTAAATATATAATTGTTAACACTATGATTTGATTATAGATAGTAAGTCTTGTGTTAGGTCCTTGCACCTGACTTCTGATGAAAAGCAAAACCCTTATGTGACAGAAGCACAGTGACGAGGCAAAGGGAAATAAACGTGTTTTCCGTGGCCAGGGTGGAGTAGAACCACCGTCATGTGGAAGCAGGAACTCTGGTTTCATGTGATGAAGAAATGCCTGTGGCCTGTGGGGCAGATGGAGTGTGAAATAGCGTCAGGGAAAGAGGTACCCAGGGACTTTGGCTTTAAAATGCAATTTCAGAAGGAATGCAAGCAGACTTCTGGATTTCAGACAGCTTGGCATTGTGGGGAAAGAAAGGACTTCATTTATTTTGGCTTTTTCCTTTTAATCAAAAAGTCAAGACAAAATCATCCAGCAGCTGCTGCGCTCTTGCATCTTTCTCATTGCCATCAGTGACAAGTACTTTATGCATGTGACACAGGCTTGCTTTTCTGAAGTCAAAATTTAAAATTTGCATGGCCAGAAAGCTGCAGGTTCATGTTTTTCCTCAATGAAGCTTATTTCGGGAGCTGGTTAGTGAAGCTCCTAAGGAACTGAAACATGCCATCAATGTTTTATCAAATGATTCTCAGCTAAACTAACCGATTTTACATCAGGCCGCAGCAAGGATTTTGAGATAACAGTTGGATGGATGTCTGGACCCTGCAGTTCCCTTGACTTTGTTTGCGGCTCGGCTTCGCTGACCCTGTCAGGGGTAGTCCTCTGCCCTGGGGAGAAGTTGATTGTGCTGATGATTCTACAGTATCATCGATTCATTCCCGCACAGCTTCTTGTGACCCTCAGAAGCCAACCGTGTGTCTCTGCAGAAACATTAACTGCCTCCCCTTCTTCTACGCGTAACTTCAGATCATCACTGTTTCTTCTCTTCATTCCTGACCCTCCTCCTTGTCCGGCTCCTTTCCTTGTGTTCTTCATTCCGGACCGTCTCCATTTTTCGCTTCTCTCCTGCTTCCTCTCTCCTGGCCCTCATCCTCCCTTGTTTTTCATTCTTCATTTGTTTTCCTCTGCCTGTATACTTACTAAGACTCCCTTTTTCTAGGAAAAAAACCACGTCTTTTCACCACTCTGTGTCTCTGCCATTTTACCATTTCATGTTTTTCTCCATCCACTAAAACTCTTAGATTCAGGGAAATTTGAATCTGATTTGGAAATCCAGTGTTTTGGTTTTTTTTTTTCCTTCCCTCGTGGCCATCTTCCTGAGCTCCTGTTTGTCCTTAAAATTTTTAAATTTCTCCTATCACTTTCATATGATCATCCTGATTTTCTTGCTTTTCCTTTGACAAATGCTTTTTCTTCTGTTGAGCTTATCTGTTTTCTCAAATTCAGTTTTTATTTTAGGGTCGATAAACTTACAAATTATGTTTCTAACCCCAGTCTTTTCTGGACTTTTGTGAAATCGCTCATAGTCTTGCTTCTTTTCTAGGCCCGTCCCGAGCGCAGCCATTTCCTTTTCCTCGAGTTATGTTGCAGTCACTTCTGTGGCCATTCTTGTGAGAGTCGCTTATGTTGTGCGTCAGCTGTGGTGGCCCGCCCATGCGCCTGTGGAACAGATGATAGGAGTGGGCATACCCCTCGATTTCAACCGTTTGAATCCAGCCTGCTTTGAAGCATTACCTGTTACCCTTTCCTTCTCATCAGTCATCTCTGAAAATCTGTGCAGACATTGAAAAGGTGTTTCACCTAAGAAAGTGGAGCGGTTGAAACTGAGTTGACTGTGTGTACAACGAGTGTGTGTGTGTGCATCTTCCTGCCTGTATGTCGGGCAGTGAATAGGGAGAGCAGGAAGAGTGACTGGGGAAGATGTCGCATGTCTGAGTTAAAGTAGTGCCTTCTCTTGATGTTAAGAGATAGAGCATTAACATGGTTATTCCAGTGACTGATTAAATGTGTCACATGAATTTATATTCATATCCTAAATGTATAGCATTCTAGAATTAAACTCTCAGACATCTTTTAGAGGCGTCTGGGTCTTCATTAATGACTGGCTACCTCACTGTGGAGCTTGAAAGGTTATAATTGGGGCCAGCAGTGAATCTAAGAGGTACAACTAGATTCAGGACCAAGAATCAAGGTGATTTTAGGGACTAACAGAAGCTTCAGGTACTGGGGCAGGCCAGGGGCAGGAGGTGTGTAGAGGCTGGTGGTAACAGAACCACGTCTGAGGCTAGAAGCTTGGTGAGCCGGGCCCGTCAGTGAGCATACGGACAGTGAAAATCAGAAAAGCAAGAGAAACCAGACTGCTACAGACTTTGGGTGAGGAAATCACAGTACTTCTTTATTCCTTGGTCTGGAGCCCGGTGCTGTTGAGGAGATAGCCCAAGAGCTCACACAGACTAAATGAACCAGGTTGGGAAAATGGAGTGTGGGTCCCCTGACTGGAGGAGGTGAGCGGGGTCGGAAAGAAGGCAGATATGAAGAGATTATTGAAGGCATGCAGAAATTTCTAGTGTGAATAGACGAGGCTTAGAAAGAAAGGGATGTGCAGGCTGCTCAGATTGATCACAAATCCCGTGTCCTCACTTTTTGCCAGAGGATGAAGAATAGCAACTTATTTAAATCTATGAATAGTCCTGTATTGAACCAGTAACATTTTTCTATACGTACACCTTTTCGTATTTTCATGTTTGTTGAGTTCCTAATTACAAACATTTATCGGGTTCCTAATTAGAAAGCCAGTAGATCACTGATCGGTAAGTAGTTACTGACTGTGTTGTGCGTCCGCAGCTCTGTTCAGATGTACTCTTCACTGCCTGCGTCTGCCACTGCAGTGTGAGTTAAAGCCGTCATCACTGCTGTGGGGCCAGAACAGGAGGCACGATGCTGGGGCGGCACTGTTTCTCTGTGCTCACCGGGCCGGTGTTCCGGATGATTGACGTTTCAGGTCAATTAAAGGTTACATTATTTAAAATTATTTCAGATTGCTTTGGATAGGGATTTTAAAAATAAACTGGTATTACAATAATTGTTATTGATAATACTTTTATTTTTATTTGATTTTGATGTTGATAATTGATAAAAATCATTATTATAGAAAGTTGCAGAAACCATGCTGGACAAAATCAAAAGCACCTATGACACCACTTTGTAGAAGTAACTGCTACTGACATTTGGGTATATTTCTTTATAGCACCGCCCCCCCGCCCCATCCCTTGTATTTGACCAAAATTGCAGTGTTTTTCTGTGTGAAATTTTGTATTCTGATTATTTTGGTTACTATTAATTACATCTGAACATCTTTCCCCACCCTTAGCTGTACTTTAATAATTATGTAATTCAATTCAGGGCTGTCCCATCATTTATTTAGAACCTTAAACTTTTAGGTTGTTTATAATATTTGACTATCATAAGACAACTTGCATATAGGTATCTTTCTGTAAAATGTTTCTCTGCATTTCTAATTATTTCCTTAATGTACATTCCTAGAAATGTAGCTATTAGTTAAAACATACCTAGTGTACCTCTAGAAGGAAGGGCCAGTTGGCAGTTTATAATTTCAGTGGATCCCCAGGTTGAGTCCACAGGTAATGAAGTGGGGAGGGAACACATGGATTCTAACAAGGAGTAAACACGGTCTGTGATCTGGTGACTTCAGTGACTCAGAACTGGTGCTGGGTGCCCCTCTGCTATCTAATTGGTTCCCTGGTTTGGGGGAAGAGGATGAAATTGCTAGTAGACAAGTATGTGTTCTAGCCATAGGTGCCACATGCTTAATGGTGTAAGGGCTTTTGTGTGTTTTTGTATTGTGAAGATGAGAACTAACACCACCTCAGCGGTATCTTACTAATGCAATAAGAGCAATTATTGCTACCTGCTCACTGTTGCTATTGTGAAATTCCAGTTTTCCTCTTAATGTTCCAGTATGCATTTAGCCTTTTAGATCCGTCCTAAAACGTTTTGAATCTGCACTAGCTAAATTAGATGTAATTCTCTTTTTTAAGTTCCTAGTTCTAAACTCGCAGTTGCTGGGGGCTGGAGAGCAGGGAGTGAGATGCGTGCGGTTCTGGAAGGGTGACCGGAGGGGTCGTCGTGGTTATAGAACTGTCTTGTGTCTTAACTGTGGTGCATAAATGAACCTGCACAGGTGATAACATTGCACAGAGCTAAATAAACACACTGGAAAATGAGCACAAGTAAAATTGGGGTCATGGGGATAGAGCAGGTAGATTGTCTGTGCCGATATCCTGATTGTGATGTGATGCTGTAGTTTTGCAAGCATCAGGGAAAACTGGCCACAAGGATACATGGGATCTTGCTGTATACTATGGCACGTGAATACATTGATCTCATAAAAATGTCAGTTAAACTATTTTTGCCAGTTCTGAAATTGGGTAATTTTTGACAGTGTGTGGTATTTTTGCTCCATGACAAGTTTGAACTTGCTATTCACAAGTACATTTTATCCTTTTTTTTCAATAAGTTTGTCTACTGTGAACAGAAGGAACATATGCTTTTAAATATTTTCCTATAACTACATTTTTAAAAATGTGAAATAATTTTCCTTTTCTCTTTTAGCCATGAAGACTTTGAGTTTATTTCAGGAACACGAATGCGCAGACTTGCTCGGGATGGCCAGAAACCTCCCGACGGTTTCATGGCTCCCAAGGCCTGGACTGTGCTGTTGCAGTACTACAAATCCCTGGAGAAAGCCTAAGCTGCTCATCAGTCCCTCCACCTTTGACACTTTGTGGAGTGACCAGAGGGGACCACATAGTTACTGTTGGCATTTCTTTGTGGTGATGTCTGTCTGGACACACTTCCTGAAAACAGACCATTTTCCTTAACTAGCATCAGTTTGGTCTGCCTATGAGTTCCGTTTTGAACTAGTGTAACTCACTGCTGGTTTTAGTGTATCTTTTCCACTGATTATAGTTAATATTCCTATAATACAATTTTAAAATCTTGTCTTTTTATATTATATTTATGCTTCTGTCTCATGATTTCTCTAAGCTGTTATATTAGTTGTAACCAGTAGTATACACATAGAAGCTCATTTTTCATCCCTTGAAAAAAGGGAAGAAAATCTACTGAATAATAAATTCAGCTAGACCTTGTTTTGGGAATTTTGCAAGACATATGTAGTGATTAGATTTCTTTTCTACATTGAAAACATAAACTACTTTCTTCCTTCCTTGTGATCAGCTGTTGATTTATTATCCGTTATAATCTAAAGTATTCCTGTGATCTGTGTAAGCCCTGAGAGAGCTTTCTTTATTCAATAAAATTAAACCTGTTGACTTCTTATTTATGTGATGCATTCATTGTTTCAATTTTTTTTAAGTTTCTGATGGAGGAGGGAAAATACAGGTATTTTTAATTAATGGAATCTAGTAATTAGTTTTTAACACTGTGTTGCAAGTGAATTTTTAAGTTGGAAAATAATAATGCATTCTTAGCCTATCCAAACACTTATTGCCCTAAATATTTCTCTAATATTCTCAAACATCTAAGTCAGTGGTTTCAGTACATAGAGAATGATGGAGGGAGGGAGGGGAGTGTCAGTCCGTTTTGGAGGGGGGTAACGTACCAAGTGTGCTCTTGTAGAACATCCTCTAGTTGAATATTTTAGTGAAGATGCTTATTTAGGAGCTGGATATACAATTTTGGTTGAGATGCTAGCTCTTGATTTGCAATTATACTTTCTATGATGACATAATCTTGCTTGATTTGGCCTTAAAAATTCAGCATTACAAAGAGATGGCAGATTATACATGGGTATAGTGTGTTGTCATTAATGCAGGAGGGAATAAGATACTACTAGGTAAAGAAATAGAGGAAAAATACAAAAAAAGGTGAGAATGATTAATAGAGGGAACCAATTAGTGAGAAGGTTGATAAATAGAAAAGAAATGGAGATGATGAATAGGTATTTTCTGGTGGGTAGATAGATATGTTCACTGTGGATTCTGAATTAAGTATTAGCAGGTGATTTAGAGGATATATGGATGGATATATTGATGGGAAAAATTAGAGGTGATCGTTGAGGTTACTTTCTTAGCACCACAGTGTCTAGCTCTCTTTATTTAGGGAAGAGCTCCTTTATATAAGTCTACAAAGGTGAAGGGCACCATGGATTCTCCCTCTTCAACCACAGACAGCTGCGGTGTGATGACACCTCAACTCAACTAATTCAGAAACTGCCACCTGCAATGTCGAATGTGTAGGAAGTGGTGCAGAGGTGTAGAGATAGAATAAATCATGGTTCAGAGGTGGCAGCAACAGAGTCAAGGTCCTGGGGCCGTGAGTGTCCAGTGAGGTGGCACCTGTGGCAGTTGGGTCTCCTGTGCAGAAGTAGTATATTATCTGGAGTAGTCCAATGTCATGACCTTGGCCAAGTCCTCAGCCACCAACCTTTCATTCCTGACCACTTTCTAAGCGGCATTCTCTTAACATTTGCCATTAATTCTGTAACATACCCAACAGCCTTCCCTTTCTTTTGTTACCTAAATTATCTGGGGTTGCTATTGTTTGCTACCAAGTACCCTGATTGTTACAGGTGAGATGTGAAAAAAAATGTGTTTCACACAAAAAAATGTACTACTGAATTGCAAGATATTTATAGTCAACATGAAAAGTTTAAAATACAGAATTAAAAAATTTTTAACTAAAGGTTTTTTTTTAAAGATTTTATTTATTTATTTTTAGAGATGGGGAGGGAGGGAGAAAGAGAGAGAGAGAAACATCAATGTGTGATTGCCTCTCAAGTGGCCCCCACTGGGATCCTGGCCCGCAACCTAGGCATGTGCCCTGACTGGGAATTGAACCTGCAACCATTCAGTTCGCAGCCCATGCTCAATCCACTGAGCTATGCCAGCCAGCGCCTAAAATACAGAATTTAAAAATTAAAAAAAAAAAACTTGGCACTCAGAAAATGTAATATCCTTTTAAAACTATCAAAATATATTCATGAGATCAAGATTAATAGCCTTTGGGTAAAATTTGATCTAAGAAGTAACTTTGTGTTGCATCATGTAATTGTCCTTTGTGAGTCTGGTCCCCACTGTGTCCCTGCTGGCCCCCAACCCACCAGAGAGGAGCATGATGAAAACCTGATTCTAGGCCCCTATACCCTGGACATTGGCCCTCCACTGGCTTGTTCCTGGGAGATGGGAAAGCTAAGGCAAGCACCCGGTGACTGCCACCAGCCCCACAGGTAGGTATGTGTGACTTCAGTCTGCAAGTCTGGTCTATGTGAAAATTGTTTTTCCTCTTCCCAGTTCATTAAAATGCACCCACACCAATCTTTAAAACATTCAATCCTTACACCAAACCTGTCCTGCCAAGTGGTCTTGGGAATCTCAGTATCCCTTTAATCTATCCATCAGCTGGAAAAGTGAGTGGAAAAATAAATTTTTTTGAAGGAAGGAGGAAAAGAAAGTGCAATAATCTTGGCAGAAATGTGGTGTTTTAAAGCTGTCAAATCCTTACTACGATAATCAGGCCCACATATTTGAATTTCTGAGGGAGGAGCAGTTGCATCTCTCTGTTGGGAGTCGGCATTCAATTACTTTATCAGGAAAAGTTCAGAAGTCATGCTTCTCACATATGGTGTGTTTTTATTGGCACATAGGTGTCCAGGGGTGTGTTGGTTTACAAAGTAAGAGTATTTGCCCAGTGGGACCCTAATGTGTGGGGTATATTTCTTAGAGGGCCTACAATCCTCTTTGCTTACATTTCTCCAGGTTTCCATTCCCTATTCCACACAGTCTCGTCCTGAATGTAATTACATATTGTATAAGGTGTGCAAAAAACATCCCGCACCCAACTCCCAGTCTTCTGGACCGAGAGAAAAGCTGGCCTCACCAGAGATACGTGCTTGAGGACTATAATTGAGCAGAGGTGTGGGAAGATTGAAGACTCCTTGTCCTGACTTCCTGTTTTCCTAGATTCTCAAGGAAAATGGCACCAGGATTTAGGGCCTAGATTTGAAGAACTCAGGGAAAGTGGACCCTTATTGCTGGACTTGCGCCAGCACTGAGCATCCACGGTGATCTGCCTTTGTCTAGAAAAGGAAAACACTTCCACTGAAACGAACTAGAACGTGGCCCCCCCTCTGCTCTCCCTCCAACAGCTCTAGCATATCCTTGAGAAGGCTTTGTTATCTCCAAGAGCTTAACCACTCCGATTGCCCAAGAGAACTTAGCATCTGTTAAAAGCAAACATACAGTGCTGGGGCCTTGCTGCACAATGCATTCCCCAAGAAAAAACAGCCTTGTTTGAGTGATTCAAAGGAAATTCTGAGTTACGTCCGAAGCAGCTGGATCCACTGCCTGCTCGTGCCCTAAGTGACGTTCAACCTCACTGTGTGGCTGTTCTGTTTTGTGCCAACTAAGGGCATATATATTCTGTATAAGTTCATATGTAGGAATTTGGCTTGAGATGTGGGAAAATTCCAGTGGGAAGCCAATAAAGAATTTTGAGTAAAAATTAAAAGTTTACTTATCCAGAGGTTTGGCTTCAGCACAGGCACAAGCTTAAGGGAGAGTAGTTTTGAGGTTAAGTATTCAGGTTCTGAAGTCAAACAACAAATTCCTTGGTTGTGTGACCTTCAGTTTCATGAGGCCTTGATGCCCTTACCTGGAGTGAAGGTTATAGTCAGGAATTCGTGTAGAGTGCTGCTTTAGTGTGTTTATTGTTATTATTTTATCAAAAGGTATAGTCTATTGACCAAGAAACAGTGATACCAACATTTATGAGACTAAGCTTTGTAATCTCTGCTTCATAATAGCATTCCCTAGCCCACCGAGCAAAGTAACTGAGTAGATACACATGTTAGTTACAAATCTAAAGGCATTCAAAGGACAGTAGTCAGCCACAAATCAATTTTTTCAGCCACACTTTTTTCCTCTCACTTTTTCCTTGTGTCCAACTTCTATGTTTCCTAGATAAAAAAAGTATATTTTTGCAAAGGAAAAAATATGCAGAACAATATGCACATTTGTCTAAAAGCAAACAGATAATTTAAGTGCAAAAGAAAAATTACTGAAAAAATGATAGCACTTTGGGAAAGCAGAATCAACTGGAAGATGTCCCTTAATATATGAGGAGCGAAAGATAGGGATTAGAAAGAATTTATTCTCAACATTAAGTTTAATGGGGAAGATCTACTGTAATTAGTGTGGTCATTAGTTATGTTAAAGCTTAATTTTTACAAGTGTTACACTTTATATAAAAGCTGAGTTCAGTTTGTTGATACTGCTGATCAAAGCATAAAATCTGAAATATATTTAATCTTAGAATTGGAACTATAAGTGGTGCTTCATGTACTAGCAAATTATTTGTATCTTCTGTGAATACAATAGGTATTAAGGTATTAGGAATGTGAAATATAAAATTGTATGTTTTGCAAAGTTTTACACACAGGTTTTTCTTTTTCCTGTTCATAAAGTCAAACGATCTCATAGGAAAGAGTAGAATGATCAGTAAAGAATAGCATAAATTTATTGTGAATCAATATAATCAAAACCTTAATAATAGCTAACATTTACTGAGTGCTTACTATTTTATTTGCTAGACACTATGCTAAATATTCAGTGCTTATCACAATAACTGGCATGGTAAGGAATATTAAGGAAGGAGAAGGAAAAAAACACTTTTAGAATGAGAAGTGAAATTAGAATGAGATTTTAGAATGAGAATTGAAATAAAAACTAGGAGTATAAGTTTTTAGGAGTGAAAATTAAACTTTTTTTGTGTGTATACATATATTTTCAACTTATCTGGGTAACTCCCCAGGAGCACTATTGCTGTATCGTACTGTAAGAGTATGTTTAATTTTGTAAGAAACTCCCAAATTACCTTCTAAAGTGGCTGTACCGTTTGCGTTTCCATTAGCAGTAAATGACAGTACCTACTGCTCTACACGTCTGTCAGCATTTGTAGTTGTCAGCGTTCTGGATTTGGCCATTTTAATGGGTGTCTGATGCTATTAGGGATTTCCCATTTGAATGGTTTTCTCTGTGGCCCAGTTGTCCTCTCACATGCTCTGAAGGGAGGCCAGGCAGGGTTAGTGTTCATGATGTGGCCCTTACCAAACAGTGGCTCTCTTGTAGTGATTTCAAAGGACGTTTGATAATGATTGATGACAAAATATCATGTGTCTATCTTTTCCAGTTTGAAAAGCCACCCTCATCCCTTGGTTTTTGGCCCCCTCTTCTATCCCTGAAGCCAGCAACATTGCATTTCTCTAACCATTTTTCTATAGTCACATTTCCCACTGACAAAAATCAATAAATTAATTAATTTATTAATTTGATAAAGAGGTTGGGTATAAGACAAATGTGCAAAACCCCAAGTCTCTATTAATAATGACTGACTACAAATGAAAATGTCTGTCAGAGGAGGTCATTGAGAGGATGTGACCACCAGTTGACCTGTGAGCTGGACCCGGGCAATTAGAGGCTCCTCAACCACCCACCCCTAGACCGTCTGTCCTTAGAATGTACACTCTGCCTCCCCCCACCCCCTCATTCCCCACACTAGGAGCCATTGCAAGGACACAACCTTGAGAGAACACTGTGTTAATGAGCCCATCTGGACAGTACATGTGGCTGAACCACATTAAGGCCCCTATATAAACTTTTAATATTCTGGTGTGTGGGTGTGGAGATCTGCTTGTCTTTTGACACCCGGACAAGCCTCATATGTAAGTCCCCTATTTCTTAAACTGCCGCTTAATAATCTGGAGTGGCCTGCCTCTGTCTTCGGTCTGTCATTCCCCTCTGTGTGCGAGGGCTTATGTTTGCCTGCTTCCCTTCTGAGGTAGCACTATGATTATCTAGTCTTCATTCCACCTTGTTTTTAGACAGGATCTGTTCCCAGCTTTCCCAGCCTCTTTTGCAGCTATCATTGGCCATTAAACCAATTCAGGCCAAGAAGACCTCAGAGGAATTCTTTTAGGGTGGAGGCTTTGCTTTCCTCCTAAAGGAGAGGGGACATAGTTAGCTACGTGATAGTTCCTTTTTGTTTTGGTCTGGTAGGAAGACTTAACAATGCTTTCTTGACAAGCTCTGTAACAGATATGAGTGGTATTTAGTAATCATTTTTTAGTTTTTTTTTTTTTTAAGTTGAAGGGAATTTTTTTACAAACTGTGGTCTTGTCCAGTCTGTATTAAAGCCACCTGGGATGATATCTCTGTGTTGAAGCCAGGAATATGCATTTCAAATATGTGCTTCGTGCTATTCTTATGCACCCTGAAGTTAGACATTTGGTAGCCAAAAAGCTGAAATGGATAGTTCTTTTGAAGATGGAGGCTTACTAGTTATAATGTGTTCTGATTTAGATATACGTTCCACTTAAAGACTTTAATAAGCTTTGAATTTGAGTATCTGCTCCTTGGACATTTTGAGAAATATTTTAGTTGAGATTAACTGCTATGTTTTCAGCTAGAGACAGAAGAAACAAAGATGGTCCTCTCCTGAACTGGCTTTTATGTCTTTTCTCCTTTGCTAAAAATGTTAAAACATATTTGCTTTTCCATAAATAATTCTCAGAGATTCTTGAAATACTAAGGACCCACATAATCTTTTAAAGGAACAAAACAAGACTACCACTAACAGTAACAATAAGAACATTTTTTAAAATTCTTTATTTTATTGATTATGCTATTACAGTTGTCCCATTTTCCCCCTTCACTCCCCTCCACCCTGCACACCCCCCACCCACATTCCCCCCTTTAGTTCATGTCCATGTGTCATAAGTAATAAGAACATTTTTTAATGTCTTTTTTTTTTTCGGATCCTAGGTTACTTTTTCAGGTGTCTTCAGTTTGACTTCATCTCCATGAATTGACAAGGTGCCTTAACTGAAAGGCTTATAGTCAATTAAATGAGATTTTAACTTCAAAAAGGAAAAGTTGACAGGCATTATGAGGTGTCTGTAGACAGTTCCAGACTCCCTCATAGTGGATCCTGCCTAAGAGGAACCTCCAACCGTAGGGAAATAAGGTGATGCAGCCCATGTGGTGTAAAGCTTCCTGTTGCCTGCTCTCTCAGTGGAGGTGTTGGGGACACAGCACAGGTATTTTCTCTCAGGGCCAACCAAGCCAGTCTCCCCTCCCTTCAGGATTCCCATCTCTCCTTTTCCATGGCAGTCCTACCACAATGGAAAGATTATAAACCATGGGACGGAAAACTTCAGTCTCAGGAAAAATGGTCATACCAGAGGCATCTAAGGCAAGTTTTTCAATGTTTACAGTTCTTTTTGTTTTTCTTCATGCTCGGAGAAATGCAAGGCAACTCTTGCCACATTTCATGGAGTCTAGGCATCCACTTACCACTACAGACAGCTCACTTGTGGAGATTCTCACCCTTCAATCTTGAAATAAGTCACGGGGCATAATGATGGGAGGTCAGAAGTCAGAATCTGTCCAAGCAAGTGACTATTTACAATAACCAGGGCTTCCAGTTCTGGAGGCTGCCTTAAAAATGAAAGAGATTTAAAAGTATTAGAGAAAATATTGTCATAAAAATAAGAATAAAATATAACCAATGAAAATAACAAAACAGGGGAAATGTACAGCTGTACTAGATTTATTATTATTATAAATTAAACAACTCAAAGGGTCTTGCTTTATTTTGGCTAGAATGCAATGAAATTAGATGTAATGTGTGATGGTGTGGGGAAATTTGCTGACTCCAAGCCATCTAACTTGAGCTACCGAATGTTCAGGAAAGCATTACCCTCCCCCCACCTCTGGCAGTAAGGGGATTGCTCGTGTTCTCAGTGAGAGGAATTTCATGTGTGTGGAGGGGTGAAGCCTACTATAGTTAGAATGAAGCATTTACATTGGACCCAATAGGAGCAGCCACTGGAGATTTTTATCCAGGAGTGTGATGTGAGGCAAGCAGGTTTTAGCTAAGTAACTTTGGCCATGGTATGCTGAGTGGGGAGAGGAACTGAAGAGCAAGACACAGAGGGACCAGTTAAAAGCTTGCACTTTTTCAGACAGGGGGCCAGGAGAGCCTGGCTTGAAAGAGGTAGTAGAGAAGGGACAATGCATTTACCAGCTTCCCAAATAACTCCCTGGGCCTCATACCCCTGACCTGTTCTTTGGTGGCCTCATATGGTTTAGTTCATTCTTTATTCACAGGTAAACTTTTGATAATGTGGGACCAGCAAAACCAATGAACCAATTTGCTCCTCTTGTATCAGCTCCACATACCAGATGGGTCTGCATGTACCTGTTTCACAGGTGCACACACTAACAAATGATGGAAAGGGCCCAAGGTTTGACTGATTCCAGACCCTGACTATGTGTGAGATAGAGTTTCCATTAATAGATTTAGAGGTATTCAGAAATGTAAATTAGCCCTTTGAGGAGAGTAGGTACTTAAAAATAATCATGTAATAATAAGTGTAACAAATATTTGAACATCTACCAGATTTTGTGTTAAGTGCTATATACAAATATCTCATTTCATTCTTTCCATAGACTTAAGAGCTAGATAAAATTACTATATTATAAATAAGAAAACTGGAGCTCAGGGAGGTTAGGGGAATTATCCAAGATCTCAAAGCTAGTAAAATATCAAGACTAGAGTCAAACATAGGAATTCTGCAAAAGTGGCCCACATTTCAGGTCATGAGTGAACACTAGTCTATATATATTTTCTGATTCTTTTAATAGGCTTGGAGTTAAGGCTGCTCCTTAGTCTAGACTCACAGGGTTTTCTGAAATGTTATCTAAAGACTTCCTGATTTAGAGTTGCTTCTCATGCTGGATAAAAATGTGGATCCTTGGACCAGTGAATCAGATTCTTTGGGAGAGAAACCCAGGGATCTGTATGTCTAAGAAGCCCCTGCTTGATCACTCAGTGGCCAAGTTCCAAGAACATAATTTGAAACTTGAGCCGTGAGGACTTACGGCCAAGATGGAGGCATAGATAGACACATTTTGCCTCCTAGCACAACCAAAAGACACAGTAGCTTTTGGAATCCCCAGATCAGCTTCTCATTCTCCCACTGTGAATCACTGACCTTTGTTGATTGCAGCCCGTACACGTTTAACATTCTCAGGTGTTCTGCTTGTTTCAGGCCTTCCAGAATGTGGGCCACTTTCAAGATTCTCAACCATCTTTGAAGCATTTGTGCCACACTTTTATTTGTGCTGCACTCACTGCATCATCCCTGAAACCCTTCTGAATCATCCGAATAGATTCCGCAGAGGAATGTTCCAGCTTAAAGCAAAATTTGATGCAGATTCATTGCTCTCCTCACTCAGTCATTTTGAGTGTGACAGCCACACAGTACACATGCTCACTCAAGAGCATCTATTGCCCCCACTGACTAGTACAGTGAAGTCGTCATTATTCAAGCATGCACATTCTAGTCCCTCGCTGTCCAGTCCTTTCCTTGGCTGCCAGGTTACATCAAGGAGGTGAAAACCATTCTCATTATATTAACAATGGCTGAGCTTTTTCAGGACAGACCTCAAATCCCAAAAAATTGAAAACAAGGACTCAGACAGGTATTTGTGCCCCGGTATTGATAGCAGCATTGTATACAATAGGCAAAAGGTGGAGACCATCCAATATCCATCAACAGATAAATGGGTAAACAGCATGTGGTATATACATACCATGGAATATTATTCAGCCTTAAAGGGGAATGAAATTCTGATACATACTACAACATGGATTAACTTTGAAAACATTACACTAAGTGAAATAAGCCAGATAAAAAAAGACAGATATTGTATAATTCTACTTATATGAATTATATAAAATAAGAAGATTCACAGAGACAGCAAGCATAATAGAAGTTACCAGGAGCTGAGGGGAATGGGGAATTATTGCTTACTAGTTACAGAATATCTCTGTGGGATGATGAAAAAGCTCCAGAAATACACAGTGGTGGTGATTATACAACACTGTGATGGTACTTACAAGTGAACTAACTGTACACTCAAAAATGGTTGAAAAGGTAAATTTTGTGTTAAGAATGTTTTCTAACAATAAAATATAAATGAAGACAAGCATTCATGGGGATGTGTGTTAAAAAGATCACCAATAGATATGAGGATATGATAAAAAACCCTGGAGATCACTGAGGGAGGGGCTGCCCGGGGAGCTTCACTTGTACCAATAAATGTAAAGCAGAGGTTCGTCGAGCCTTTCAGGGACACCAGAGAGTACAAAGTTGAATGTTCACACAAACGAAAAAAGCTTTTTATGGGTTTCTTTGTAATTTTTCCATGGTTACTACTTTTGGCTCTCTCTGGCTTATTTTCAGTAGTGATTAGCAGTAAAAGCAATTATGACAAAAGGGTCATTAGATTGTCCTTAGAAGTTCAGGGGCATCTGGGGACACTGAATTGTACTCTTTGATCAATCTTTAGGGAAGATGAACCCTGCATTAGTTTTTTAGAGCTGCCGTAACAAGTTACCATACATTTCAGTGGCCTGATACAACAAAAATGTATTCTTCTGTAGTCCTGGAGGCCAGAAGCCCAAAATCAAGGGCTGTGCTGCCTCTGAAGTCTCTAGGGGAGAATCCATCCTTGCCTCCTGTAGCTTCTCGTGGCTCCAGGCGTTCCTTGGTTTATGATGGCGTAACTCCAATCCATGCCTCCTTCTTCACATGGACTTCTCCTCTTTGTCTGTGTTGTTTCCTGTTCTATCTCCTATAAGGTACTTGTCATCAAGTTTAGAATCCACTTAAGTAATCCACAATGCTGTCATCTGAGGATCTTTAATTTAGTTATATCTTCAAAGACCTTTTTTTGCCAACCAAGTTCAAATTCACAGGTTCTGGGGAGTAGGCCGTAAGCACATCTTCTTTGGGTGGGTGGGTGGTGGAGTAGGTACCATGCAACCATCTAAAAAATCCAAGATATTAAAAGAATATTGTCAGCTTCTTGAAAGAAAAAGCCAAATCTATGGAAACAGGAATGAGTAACAGAGTATCATATTAGAGGCTTGGCCAGAAACTGAAACATGCCCTGGGCTTAATGACTCATGAATTTGTATAAGTACTTACTAAGGTTTCAAACATTATTTTTTTCCTACCTCTTTTTTGCTAGTCTTAAAAAGTAGAATAATATGAATTTTCTTACCACATAATCAAGATAAGCAATGCTAACTGCTATAACAATCTCAAACTCACAATAATAATACAAAAACAGTTTATTTCTTGCATTTATCTTGCATTTAGTCTGCAGGTAGAGGTAGATGATTCCATTTTTTCACGCAGCTGCTTTCAATCTGTGGCACCCTTGATGACTTTGCAAGAGAAGAGAGAGCAGTGTTGATCCTGCAGAGATGCCTGAATGTGGCCTTTATTGCTTTCTACCCACATTCCATTGGCCAGGATTGGTCACATGACTCCAAACTTATTGCAAGGAAGGCTGGTAAAGATAGTTTCCCCTGAATTCTTAAAATAGGTTAAAGAGATCAATGAGCATTTAGTTAATGTCTGTCACAATGTTAAAAAAATTCCTGATTATTTTTTTCCAAAAAGATTTAGATGTATTATGAGGATTCATATGAGAAAATACAATAAAATAATAACTAAATAAGAACATTAGGACAATGACAAAATGAAAGTGAGAGATATCTTGTATGAAGCATTTATGTTTTATAACCTTGAAATCCTTTTCTTATTTATTATACAAGCAAAGTCTCTATTCATTCTCTCATTGTGCCAGCTCAGAATTCATAATCCTGCTCAATTTTTGCATGCCTGAGCCAAACAAGGCATTGCCATGGAAATTCTGTTTAATTAGTCTCACCCACATGACTTATATTTGCTCCTAATATAAGCCTAGGAAGTAAGAAAGAGTTATATTACCTTCCCAATTGTATATATAAAACAGAAGCATAGAAACCTTGGGTAAGATTGTTATGCACTTAATTGTTATCATGCTTAAGTTCACAAGACAGATGGAGGATGAGTTAGGGAAGGGTCCATTCATAAAGTATTATTGAATATTACCTTGATTTCATCAAAGTATTATATTGATTTTTAAGCTTATAAACTGACTTTGTCTTTGATTATAGGCATGGCTGGTTATGGTTAGATGGCTTATTTCAATAAGGCTCCCAGCCAAATGCTCTATTTCCTTGACAAGATCCAAGGCCACTGTGACCTTGGGAAAGTCACTTCACTTCTCTGAGCTTCAGTTTTGTCACCTATAAATTGAGGTCTCACAGGGTTTTGAGTTCGGTAAGATATTTGAAAGCAGTAAGGAATTCATAAATGTTAATTCTGAATTTTATTGTGGCCCTCCCATATTTTCTCTCAAAGCCCTGGATCCTGTCTGATGCCTCACCAGAGTAGACACTGGGGATGCAGGTCAGGGCCCAGAGGGAACAAACACCAGGTCACGTACTTCACCTGGTGCCCTAACTCTTTTACAGCACATGGTAGTTGGCTCATTCTGTGATGTGTGGGATTCCAGATATTTATATTTATAACCTTAAATATCACCAAGTTTTAAGTGAGCTTTTCTATCTGGGAGCTGGGGTGGTGGAGTAGGGGCAACATAAATGGGTTTAGAGTCATAATCCAATGAGCGTGTGTTGGGATAAGGAGCTAGGGAGGGAGAGTATGGCCAAACATGTATGAATGTTGATCTGGCCCAGTGTGGTGGGCTGGGAGCTTCCTGGAATACATGGTGTGGGGCATGTCAGGGTTCTGAGGTTCTTTTGTTCTCTCCTTCACGTATCTCATATCCACTTGCCAGGGAAGATCTGAGCAAGAGGATCTTGCTCTCGTGCTCACGAGGATCTCGTGCCTGGAGACCAGCCTCAAAGCTGGTCTGACCAGCTTTGTCTTGCTATATTTCTATTTTCATCCAACTGGGTCCAGAGCTATGCCTTGGGAAGGAAAAATTGCAAAGAAAGCCTTCAGTTTCTTTTTTGCACAGTATAGAAAGGGAGGGAAGAGTTGTCAACCAATGGTGCTGTTCCTACTGTGTTTGTTGTGGAGTTTTGTTGAAGCTAAAGAAAAGAAAGTTTGTTCTAACTCCTTTCAACTTAATTAAACTGCTTTTCCCCAGACTTTCAGATATTCAATCTTAGTCTATTGCTCTCTGGAATTTGTGTTCATGAGGGCAGGGTTTAGAACCAGGGGTATAAAAACAGGTCTGTCTGGAAAAAGTTCAGCCATTGTTAATATAATAAAATGGTTTGCACCTCATTGATGTAACCTGGCAGCCAAGGAGAGTGGACTGGAATGTGCATGTGTGAACAATGATGACTACACTGCACTAGTCAGTGGGGGTGGTAGACACCATTGAGTGAGCATGTACTGTGCGACTATTGCATTCAAAACTGAGCTCATGACTGAGCTAGCAGAGCAATGAATCTGCATCATATTTTGCATTAAGCTTAAATATTCCTCTGTGGAAACTATTCAGATGCTTCAGAACATATTTGAGGATGATACAAGTGCAGTGCAAATAAAAGTGTGGCACAAACACTTTAAAGATGGCTGAGAATCTGAAAGTGATTCAGATTCTGGAAGATCTGTAACAAGCAGAACACCTGGGAAAGTTGAATGTGCACGGGCTGCAATCAACAAAGGTCGGTGACTGACAGTGCAAGAACTGGAAGCTGATCTGGGGATTCAAAAAACCATTGTATCTGAGATTTTGATGCAGAATCTTGGCATGCAACATGTCATGGAAAAATTTGTTCCATGGCTTCTGCTATCAGAGCAGAAGGAATATTGTGCTATAGTTGCTGATGATGCTGGAAGAACTGTGCGAGGTCTCTAGGTGCCTACTTTAAAGAGGACTGAGGCATCATTGTCCTATGTATGATGATTCTTGTATCTTGTATCTTCTTCAATAAATGTCTTTCTCATTTTACATGGTTGGATACTTTCTGGACAGATACTCACAGATTTCACAAACCCCCTGAAATTATATGGAAAAAATCACACATGTGTGCATGTGTGTATGCTTTTTTTTCCTGGTTTTCAGAAGATTCTTCCAGGCATCTGAATCCTTCCCACAAAATGTTGAGAGTCACTGGTTGCTATGACAGCTGCCAGTGAATCTGGATCTCACTGTTGGATTTTGCTGCTATATTTTTTAGAGGAATTTAGTTACTGTTATTCTTATTTATAGCCAACCATATTTGTGTAATCCTACATAGAGATATGGTGTAATTTAATGAATTTCAGAATTTTGAGTTAAGAAGAATAGGATCAAATCCTGGCTCCTGTACTTCCTGATTGTGTACTGTAGGCCAAGTTACTTAAGTTCCATGTGCCTCTATTCCTTCACTTGACCAAGGACTGATAATTCTTCTTTATGAGGTTTGGAAGAGGCTTTGAAGAAGTAAGGCTTTTGAAATGACAACATCTTGCACAGGCAAATATAAATAAGACAAGTCCCAATTGTATTAAAGTTCTTCCCAAACTGGACAGCAGTCTATTTAAAAAATTAAATTAGCCTTGGCTGTGTGGCTCAGTCTGTTGGAGCATCATCTCATACACTGAAGAATTGTGGGTTTGATTCCCATCAGGGCACGTGCCTGGGTTGTGGGTTTGATTCCCAGTTCAGAGTGTATACGAGAGGCAACCAATCGATGTTTCTCTGTTACCTGGGTGTTTCTCTCTCTCTCTCTCCTCTCCTTCCTCTGTCTCTAAAAGCAAAGAAAAAATGTCTCTTGGTGAGGGTATACAACAAATTGAATTAATAAGTGATAAATAGAGAAAAATAAAGAAATTAGGTAAAACATGAAGAAAAGAAATCAGCTATAACCCCACTCCCCAAACTTACTTTTAACATTTTATTGAATGTCTTTTAGCCTTTGTTTCCTCTGATTAGGTATTTGTAAAATATAGTCACAGTTTTGCTATTTTTATAATTAGAAAACACAGCTTCTTTTAGCCATTTTACTTATTGCTGGGTTTTAGGTTGTATTAATTTCCAAAGTATTCATAAATTTATAGTGAATGTCATTAAGAATAAGACATTTTAGAGAGATTACATCTATAAAGTGGATTTCCAAAGGTGGAATTTGAGCACCAGAGAGTATTAGTCTTTTTCAATGCTCCTGTAATTGGGTCCACAAATTATGTTTTCCAGCTTTCCAGTCTGCCGTGAAGCACAGAATAGTGCATGCATCCAGAAGCACAGTCCATTTCTCGTATATTTATTACAAAGCAAACACCAGTTTACTTACGTTGCCAATGTTCCAGAAATGGCTTTTATGGCCCTCTTAGTCATTTATTCCTTTCTCCACAAAGGAAACCACAATCATTTTGGTTTCCTTATTTTTATTTATAGTTTTATCACTGAAGCAAATGTCCCTAAATCCTAGAGTTTGGTTTTTTCTGGATTCTGATGCTCAGTTTTATGTTTGTGAGACTCATTCCAGTTGCCATGTGCAGCTGGTAGACTCATTTTCATTGCAATAAGGTCTCCCCATCAGTAACAATTATGAGCCGTGGTCTGTCTTCATCATAGTACAGTACCTGAAGAGATTGTGTATTTCAGTATTTCTTTATAAAGAACGGGAATAAACAAAAGTTCGAGTATCTGCACAGTTTAGACATCACAAATCTAAATGTTTGTGGGAGAAGAGTGCAGATGTGTCATGTGAGTATGCTTCAGTTTTTATATGTGGCACATGCAATGAGGAAAATAACTAACATATAACGTATGGAAGATAATCCACATTCTAAATATTTGTTCCTTAGTTTGAAAATTCAAGGTCATACACACGTGAGTGTGTGTGTGAGTGTGTGTGTTTGCTTTCATACAGGTGAAAACCTTTTTTTTCCCATGGAGAGAAAAACATATGTTTGTGTCAGAAAGTTTGTTATCAGCCTCTCTTTAAAGTGTGATGAGTGTTTATATATTTAGGTACCTTAATGTGTTGATGGGACAATTAGAAATTTACTTTATATTGTTGCAAACTGAGATCAAAGTTATAATCTTTCCTCCTCACGAACAGAGATGATGGTAGGTAAGATTATTAATAAAATCCATTATATTATATCTATTTGATTTAAAAACAGAGAATCATAAACTTTTTCATTTATAAGAGCAATGGGGGGAAAGGCAGACAATGTTAACTGAACTACAAAAAAAAAAAAATACAGAGGTTTTGAAGCAGATGCCTTCCTTATCCTCTACATGTCTTAAGCGGATCCAACTTTATGAACCAATTCGTTAACAAATAGACTTTCCTTCATCTCATACGTTTCCAAATGGAGACATGGTGCGTTTGAAGCAATAGCAGCTTCTCTGCTATCATTCTCTTCATCTATGAAGAACGATTTTTGTTTGTATCTTTGACAGCATCAAGGTCTAAATTTGAAGTGTCACCAAACGATGTCTCTGCAACTTCGAGCACCTGCTCCAAGTTCCCAGCAGCGACCTCGTTTGTCCACAGCGCGGTGTGTGAGTCTTCCGAGGTGGGACAGAAGGTCTGGCCCCAGCACCAGGCACTTCGTCCACTTGTGAGAGCTGCCCTACTGTGCGTCCATGTTGGTGTCCATTTTTGACCCCAGAGGAGAAGAATCAGGACTTTCTGTTTATTTACTGTATTTAAACAATTAATACAGTCTTAGTACTTGCCTGGCATGCAGTAAATATTAGGAACTTGTTACTCTAGGCCAGTGTTTGTTTGTTTGTTTGTTTTGAAAGCGACACTAATGCGTTATTGTTATTATTATTATTTCAGGCTAGTGATTCTCAACTGGTATCACAAGAGTTTTTAAAACATGCAATACCTGACTACTTAGTCAGGTGCACTGACCTCTTTTCTCTTACCTTGTCAAATAAATAAATGACAGTGGACCTGGCTGGTGTGGCACAGTAGATTGAGCCCTGGCTGGTTCGATCCACAATTAGGGCACATGCCTGCGGTGTGTGAGAGGCAACCACACATTGATGTTTCTTTCTCTCTCTTTCTCCCTGCCTTCCCCTTGGTCTTAAAATGAATAAATAAACTCTTTAAAAAACAAAAAAGAAACCTTTGAAAGAAAAATGACAGTAGCCAACACAAGAATAGCCATCCAGTGTGAATGAGTTAAAATAATACTTCTTTTTTTGCTAGATTGGCAAAAAATATAATACATTTTTTGGTGTGCTGCAGAATTTTAGTAATTAGTTTATATGTGCCATGAGGTGAAAAAGGCTGAAAATCACTGCTCTAGGCTACTGAGTCCCGGCAGCCCGCATCTGTGCAAAGGACACCTCTTACAGCACTTCCAGCCTTCCCGAGGAGTTTTGGCAGCATTACAAAGGCCTGCTGGCTGCCACGGTGCTTGCTGACACTGAAGGGAAAAATGAGCAATCTTTTGACTTTGTCCGTCCATTTACACTTGTGATTCCAAGCAAATCAAGTCCCCCAAATGAGGAAGCAATTAAAATTAGTTTCCAGGGTGTAAGAAATGAAATGGATACTTTGTTTGTATTCCTTAAGACAAGGTGATCAGTAAATCCTCACTGCCACCTGAATTATTGAAATAAAATTACACGTAGCCTTCTTAACATACAAATTCATATCTGAAGCTCAGAGTTCTGTGCAACAAATGTCTACTTGGAGATCCTTCCCCATTACTTTAAATAAGAACTACAAGTATGATACTGTAAGGGAAGAAACTTTTTTCTTCTTCTCGTCCAGGTGTTTTGGCTTGTCTAATAATTAAATGGACATAAAACATTAACAGGAGAAAAATAAATTTAATTTTGAATGTCCAGAAACTCATAAAAATATGGGATTCAAGGAAGTGACCAGAGCAGGCAGCTTTTATACTTTTTAGACAAAGAAACAATAAATTTGTGAAGAACCGATAAGACAAAGGGGTTTGGGCTTGGGGTAGTAAATTAATAAAGAAGTAATAAGGTTGCTTGCACACCCTTCTTGGTGTTCAGTCCCTTATCTTGGTGTTCAGTCCCTTATCTTGGTGTTCAGTCCCGAGGAGGATGACTTCTACCCTCTCGGTACAGGGAGGGTAACTTTCACAAGGGACACACACACACACACAGTTGTTCAAGTACAACTGTTTCCATTTTCACCCCACAAGGGATATTTATCTCCTGTTTTCAAGGGGACAAAAGAGGCTTGGAGTATACTTGCACAAACTGTTTCTTAAGTAACTTTAATTCAAAACAATCAATATGCAAAAGTGGCATAGTTTGGGGTAGCATGTTCTGCTCTTTTTCAATACATCATTCCCTCTCCAGTTCCCTTACATGGAACTAAAGTAGTAATTAAGTATATTTACATACTTAATTTACATACTTAATTTATATACTTAAAAAGTATATGTATATGCTTATATATATAAGTACATAGGTAATAGATTGTAAAGTGCCTGAATATTGCTTCCTGATCACCAAACAATTAAAATAGTGGTCAATAAATAGTTGCTTTACGTGGAGTAATACACTGCACTTCCCCTTTGTTAGAACCCTTTAGTTTTTAAAAAAGTCTGTGTAGAGTCTGACATTTTAACAATTATATCTGGAATTGTAGACTTTTCCTATATATCATTTTGTTTAATATGTTGTAATGAGTGTGATGCTAATTTTATGTGTCAACTTGATTGAGCTAAAGGATTCTCAGATAGCTGGTAAAACGTCATGTCTGTGTGTGTCTGTGAGCTTGTTTCTGGAATAGATTAGCATTTTAGTTGGTAGACTGAGTAAAGAAGACTGACCTGACCAATGCAGGTGGGCATCACCCAATACCCTGAGGCCCTGCATAGAACGAAAGGGCAGAGAAAAGGCAAGTTTGCTCTGTTTGAGTTGAGACATCATCTCCTGCCCTCTGACATCAGCACTCTTGGTTATCTGGCATTTGGACTCTGGCTCATGCTTATACCATTGGCTTCTTGATTCTTAAGCCTACAGACTTGGACTGACATCCTTGGCTCCCTAGTCCTTGGCCTTCAGATTCAGACCAAACACAATCAGCTTTCCTGGGTCTCCAGCAAGTAGATAGCAGATTATGGAACTCCTCGGATTCTGTATCAATCACGTGAGACAATTTCCAGAATATCTCTCTCTATCTCTATCATCTCTATTTCTGTATCTATATCTATCTGTATCTGTATCATCTATACCATCTTTTTATGTATATCCCACTAGTCTGTTTCTCTGGAGAACCCTGACTAAACCAATGAGTTTTAGGGAATACAAAACAAAACATCAGTCAAAATGAGTTGTGCTGAAAGATGCATATAATCCATGAGGGTTGGGTATTGAAAACCAAAAGATGTTCACCATAAAATGTTAGCCAGGGAGATGTTCTGCGGGGTTTAAATATATAAGACTCTAATTTAATTACATAGTTATTAATTAATTAAATTTTGATATTTGAGTGTTTGCAATTGTTAAGTGGTCTGAGGAATTAGCCATTTTATTTATTTATTTTTAAAGATTTTATTTATTTATTTTTAGAGAAAGGGGAAGGGAAGGGGAGAGGGAGAGAAACATCACTGTGTGACTGTCTCTTGCACACCCCCTACTGGGGACCTAGCCCGCAACACAGGCATGTACCTTGACTGAGAATCAAACCAGTGACTCTTTGGTTCACAGATCTGTGAGGAATTAGCCATTTTACATTGCAGACATACAGGTGCCATTTCATAATGATGTTAGTTCCTTTTCTATTTTTATTCTCCCTAATGTCCAGAATCCTTTAGTTTATTCACAAAATAGGAGTCAAACAGATCTGGTTTCACATCCTAGTTTCCCCAATTACTAGCTGTGTGACTTTTAACAAGTTGCTGAACTTCTAAGTTTTATTTTCTTTATTAAAAGAGAACAGTTAGTATGCCTACTTCAGAGGATTGTGATAAGGACTAAAAGATGCAGTTAAATTTTAAAAATTTATACAAAACCATTCCTTAGTGGACTGTGACAGTTAATTTTTATGGAGGATATTTTCAATGATATTAACATCTGAATCAGTACATGTGAAGTAAGCAGATTGTCCTTTATAATGTGGATGGGCTTCATCCAATCAGTCAAGACA